>CM059190.1:27906306-28193806 GCA_030323885.1 Branchipolynoe longqiensis | reverse complement strand
ATGTGATCGTATCATAAGTTTATATATTTTAATAACGAGGTTTGGAAATTGTGTCATGTTAAAAAAAAGAGAGAAATATATTATGTTGATTGTTATAATCGAGGTTACTTTAGTTGGAAGTAACTTTTATCACAATAATGTTGTCGTATAAGTAAAAATAAATTTGATACCATAGGCTTTAGCAGAAACGGGTTCTATTAAATTGACTTAGCATGCCCTTTATGCAGCAACACATACTTAATACGGAGTGGCTATTCCCGAGGCTTGCCATACTGTCTGTGTCTATTCGTACAGCGACCACACAAAATGAGATGTCATCTTATGATTGGGTCAAAGCTAGTTGTGTGACTACCGTCGTACGAATAGACACTGACCTATTCGCACAGCTGCTGTACGAATGGCAACTGCCTACTTAAGCCGTGTTCACACGGGCAAAATCTAAAGCGATTCAGCCAAGGCGAATACTAGGAATCGAATTAGTGGCCCATTCACACTGGCAGTACTTGGGGCCGGAAATCGATATCTGCGCATGAGCAAGTCCAGTCTGACCAGCACCAGTTTTCGGTTAGGCGACGTCACCACGAGAGAGTGGGTTCGACCTAGATATGTATGTACTGAATCGTATTGGTTTGGAATGGTCAAAACTTCTGCTGGGCAGTGAAACCCTAAAAATAAATGATGAAAAAAATATCTGTGCACAGCTAGCAGTTTCATAGAGCAAATTTACCGGAAAGTCAACACACTCAGGTCTCGACTGTCACGTCCTTAATCTGCCTCAAGTAAGTAGGTTGCATTCTCACGGTCAAAATAAATCGGTTCACAGAAATCGACCTCCACAAGTGGTGTACAGTATCCAGATCACAGGAATCGAATCAGCCCTAAACCACCTCAGCCGCACGTTCACACGCAAAATGTAACCCGAACTAGGCAAGTCGATTTCTACGAATCGATTTACATTGCCCGTGTGAACACGGCTTTAATAACCGAACCAGCACGTAAGTTTAACGTGTCTGATCAAATCTAAATAAGTGTTTTCGCTTAGAAAATTTGATGCCCATAATAATACACTATACAACTTTAAATTTGAATATCGTTGCATAGCTTTTTCATGTTGAAAGCAATCAGTGACATTCAAAAATCATTTTTTCTAGACACTAAAATAGTACTTGCTGAGTTGCTCTAAATTATAAGCCAGTCAGTCAACAATGCGCAATTGAATACCATTACCAATGCTAGATATATATTATCACACTGGCTATTCGCAGAGCGGCTCTGCGAATTGCCGCCACCGATACTGTTATTCGCAGAGCTACATTCAACCTAGATAAAGTATTCACCCTGTACTCGCAGTACACAGGTGAATACCAACCCTATATAAAAACAGTCGAAAAAGCGGGTTAAGGAAATGAGAGCCTAATTTCACAATCTAAGAAGCAACATTTATTCTTTACATATGTCTTATTGATAGCCCGCTACCTTTGAGATGAGAAATATAATATAATATCTAGTTTAATAAGATTTAAAAGTGAAATCGACGACGTTCTCTGGCCGCCATCTTGTCTTTTTGTCGCCCATTTCACCAAGTCTGTGGCAATATATGCACCCATTTGATACTGGAGACACAGTTTCTACTTCATGTTCCATACTGAACCTATTTTCGCCCGTATTTACACTACGTTGTCCTTCACCCGTGTACTACAAGTACCGGGTGAATCTTTCATCTACATTCAACCAATCAGCATGCATCACTTTTTGTGGACCAATCAGCGTGCATCATTTACTTGCACATGCACATGATCATGTAGGCGACTGACCGCCAGTTTAGGGACCAGTCAGCGATTGATCGGCGATCAGTCGTACGACCCATTGCTAACTTGTCTAAGACATGGGTATACTGGTTGGCGATAGGTCATAGGTTGTTGATTGCTTGGCGACTGGTTGATGATGGTTGGCCAAGTGGTCCAGGATTGGTCGGGACTGATTTGTAATCGAATGCTGATCGGTCGCAAACCAGTCATTTGACCAATACGTGCCACATGTGCTGAATAGAGGGAGTGCATGTGACATCAACACTCAGCGGTTAGCCATCTTGGATTACACTTAATACCACCTATGGTGACCCCTGTCTTATGCCAAGAACACTACGGCCACCACTGGGCCTACCTAGTCGGCGGCGGCCAAAGTATGTGGCACCACCTAGCGGGTCCTGCCTGAACCTTTCTAACTCTTTAACAGAGTATCCAAAGTGTCAACATACTGCGCTTTAGCAACGATGTGAGGCCACATGATTTAAAAAATACTTACCCTCCATAAAAAAAAGAAGGTATGCCCACTCCCTCTATAACCATATAGGACAAGGCCAAAGCACACCTAATTTTGCTCAAGTTTTCCCTGTTGTATCTCCACAAATAATACATTCACATGCTAGAAATATGATTGAATGACTAATGGGCCTGTCACATTACAATGCTCCTCGCCAGCGCGCAAAATCACTTTTAATCATTGAGAAAAGTCAAACTTTTCAGTGTCAGGCCAACGTATTGGTAGCGTGCGGCTGACATTGTGAGAGAAAAAAAAAAAAGAAGAAGTTTGGTGCGCCGTCCTGATATGACCTTAGATGTTGCTAGGACGTAAAACAACAAACGAAGCAACAGTTTGGCGCAACGAGCCTCACGCGCGTGTGGCATGTGCCTAGCATTCGCATAATGTTATTCCAGTGCATTTGACATATCTCGACGCGCCCCATACGTCGCTATAATGTTAGCACCCGTGCGTTGTCGCACGTCAAAAGTTTTGCGCAAGCACAAAACTTCGCCGATACCCTGACGCGCGCCGCCGACCATCAACGTACGCGTAACGCTTCCTGACGTATCCCAACGTTCCGCCAAAAAATCACATATGTCGACACGCGTTGGCGAGAAGCGTCATAATGTGACAGCACCATAAAGCAACCTTTCTCCCTTCCATCTGAGCCTTATTATATGTGAGTGTCATTGGTTCACTTTAGTAGCTTGAATCCCTTAGTGTGTGTCATGTTTCAAAGTATGCACAGCCACTTTTGGAAAGTGACCAGACCGGCAATGCATTTTGGAGTCCCCAGAATCTTTTTTTACTGATCTTCTCAGCCATGACCGATCAGAATGAGCCTTAATATCAATGGAAAGCTATGATCTTGACCTACGATGTAGTGTGATTTTCGTAACGATGCATTTAGGTGTTACATTTTTTTATAACAAGTTTAAGTTGCTGTATCCACTTTGACACTTAATAAAATTTTAGACTGTGATCAGTTGTCAAAGAACTCTATACCATTAAAAAGAGGAGAAATAACTCTTTAAAATTATGTATAACATGACCTGGAAATATTGTCATCGGAAATTCTGTTTTTTATTGGTTAGTTTAATTTTTTTTAAATGAATTTATTTACCATGACCATACAATTTTAGACTGTGATTAGTTATCAAAGAACTATATACCATTAAAAGGAGGAGAAATCGCTCTTTAAGATGATATATATGACATGACTTGGAAATACCGCTCTCAGAAAATCTGGTTATTTTTGTTTGTTTAAAAGATATATATATATATATATTTATGTACCCTGACCATAACATTTTAGGCTGTGATCACTTTTCAAATGTATACCATTATAAAGAGGAGAAACCCCTATTTAAAATGATATATAACATGACTCAGAAATATCGCCCCCAGAAAGTCCAGTTAATTTTTTTTTGTGGTGTTTAAAATGAAAGAATTTATTTACCCTGCCCACAAAATTATAGGCTGTGATCAGTTCTTAAAAAAACACTATACCATTAAAAAGGGGAGAAATCACTCTCTAAAATGACATATAACATGACCCAGAAATATTGCTCTTGGAAAGTCTGTTTATTTTTTTTGTTTTAATAAATTGATTTACCCTATAGCACATGTATGTGTCTTTATGTTCTAATTATCTCTATTATATTTATGATATCTAGCAAATGCTTTGCCTGTACATTGTTAACTGATGACAGAATTGATTATATATAAAAAAATCAACAAAAGTCAAAATTTGAAGCAGTATTTCAATTGTGCAAATCACACACAATGTCATTTTTGAGACATACCTTCTTTCTTCTCTGTTGTATGACTAGAATTTGTTATTGTTGATAAGTGTGCTATACATATGGTGTGTACCAAATATGAGCTCTGTATAATCAATAGTTTTTTACCCTGTCATATCTCATTTTCGAATGCAGGTAGAACCATGTAATTTTGCATGTGATCATGCTTTGGTAGCAGGTATGTTTACTACGAGTTTCATGTAATTTGGTCAATATAAAAATAATAAGTGTGTATACCTAAAAAATAACTTTTCCCCGAACTGCTCAAAACAGTGACAAATAAACCAACAAATCGGTAAATAAACACCGTGTAAGCAGTTGCAAGCCTTTCATATGTAATCCAAAATGGCCACCAGCATTTTGGTTGCCGGGACCTACACATAGAATAATAGATATTCTTTTTCTAATTTGAAGAGCAGCTCTGCAAATTACCAAATAACAATAATTTGTCTACTTATTTGCAGAGCAGCTCCTCAAATAGCCTCTGCCATATATTATATGCAACCCAAGGGAGCTTAGATGTGGGAATATATATAAATAAAAATTTTTTTTTTTTAAAGTGATGGGGAGGGAGGGCGAACACCATGTAAGCAGTTGCAACCTTTTCATATGTAATCCAAAATGGCCACCGGAAGTTGTCTCGTGATGTCATTACACCCCCTCTATTGGTCAGTCTGCGTTTGTTATTGATCGCTCCTAGACAGATCTGAATTGTTCGTGTTTAAATAGCATTTTGGCTGCCTGAACCTACAGATAGAATAATAGATATTCTTTTTCTAATTTGCAGAGCAGCTCTGCAAATTACCAAATAACAATAATTTGTCTACTTATTTGCAGAACAGCTCTGCAAATAGCCTCTGCCATATATTATATGCAACCCAAGGGAGCTTAGATGTGGGAATATATATAAAAAATTTTTTTAAATTTTATAAGGTGGTGGGGTGTGGGGGCGGGGAAAAAAACACGAAATTAGAACAAAAAAAATGGGATAGGGTTTGATAGGAATAAGAGAAATCGCATACCTGTCGGTCTCCAATTAGATCCACCGTCGGTAACGATGCGATAAAGTCCGTTTCCATTATGAGTTGTTAGTAGTAAAAATGTGTCTGGAAAAAACATTAAAATGAGTGTCACTGACTTAGTCCTTAGACGTAGAGGGAATGGCATACTCCTTAGGGGCATTGATTGTAGTCTAATTTAGATGAAACTATAAATTTAAATAATTTGAAAACACTCTAGCTATGTGCGAATACCGTCGATCGCCGCAAATCGGTTCGACAAGGACGGTAACGCTAGCCCCATTCAGCTTCGCGGAGCTGCTTTGCGGTAGACGTCACCTTTCATTTGCTCAAAAGAAGGGTTTTCTAGCTACAATTTAGCTCGTTGTCATGACATAGGGCACAGATTTCTCTAGACCTCATTTTTTAATTGTTTCAATTGGACCCGTATCAGTTTCAAAAGTTTATGGTTGAATTTCAAGTTCTACTTTTCTCCATGAAATCTTCATCAAATCACTCAAATGGGGTTCAATTGTCCTATCAAACTATGAACTTATTGTTCCTTCATTACTTGTTTACATCTTGTGAAAGTTTAAGGATATTTGATCCGCTGCATTTGATCAATTTGACCGATGATAGTTCCAATGATTTTCCGTTACAAAATAAGGCAAATTCTGTTTCACCAAATATCAAATTCCGTTTCAGAAAAAAAAATTTCATTCCACACCGTTTAATTTGATGCTTTATTATGTTACTTATGTATTGCTATCATATTAGAATTAATTGAATCTAGTCTAATTGCAGGTAAAGAGCTTTCTGATGACAGAGTAAGAGACACTGAGATGGTGATGGGGACTTTAGCATTCAACTTGACACTGTACCTTTATTATAATGATACCAATTGAAATAATAATGTAATACATCGCAACATGATCGTCACACAAAAGAATGACAAATAAAATAAATACTGATGTTAGATTGGAGATCATGACTATCTGAAATCCATAAAACAGAACATGAAATTGAATATAACATATAAAAGTTAATAAGATATAAGCAAAGTCAATAAATATGCATATAAATCACAAAATAACGGAATTCAGCTCCAACTTATGAATTCCGTTTCAAACTTGACAATCTGCGATTTCCGTCCGTTTTCCGCGATCGCGGAAAATCATTGGCACTACAATGATAAATTTCAAGTTCTACTTTTCTCCACAAAATCTTTATCAAATCACTAAAAGGGGATTAATTATTTGACCAAACTATGAAATTGATGTTCCTTCATTAATTTTCTATATGTTGTGAACTTTTAAGGATGTTTGATCGATTCCTAAAGGAGATATGTGATCAATTTTATGTAACCATTGATCTAGTGGGGTTGAGTTAACCGACACTCATACTCATGATACTGTCAATGATACTCAATGTCACTGATATTCAGGGTCACAGCTGGTGGCTGGTTTACTATATAGAACAAAGGGCCCATGATAGCCTAATTTTTCCAAGTTCAAATCAATGTAACTTCCTCCAGATTTACTTTAGAAAGATTATATGACTACCATGTTTAAGGTCCCTTCAAGCTCTTTTCTTTTATATATATTCCATTGAGATCAAATGCATTCTTAAAAAAATACTCACATACCTAGCCAATGTGAATGTCTACATCGTGATCTCGGAACAACTTACATTGGAAATCATCTCAAATAACAACGCTATGAATATACTCTCTGTGATTCCCTAACATTGGCAGCAACAGCTTGATTGAAGTGACATTAGCTTGTGTCCTGGAAAACTACTACTACTACTACTAGTCTAACTAGACCACAGGGCCAGGGCCCGTATTCATGTAGTGGTGCCAGGCGTAGCCGGTGCTACACGCTAGCTCTGGGGTAGCTATCCGTGGCTAGCGGGGGGTTGGAGAAATAGGTCAAGTCGTATTCACCAATGTCCAAGCAGCTGCGGATAGCTAACCGTGAAGTTATTTATTTGTAGATTTGGGAATTCCCTCAATTCGACAATATGAATAACGCCGCCAATGCGGCGGCAGCGTTAATAACAGTTCGATTTTAGGGTTAATTTGATTAAATTTCACTTATTGTGTATGTAAATCTGTCAAATATGATCACATTGAATAGATTTGGGTATAATATATTGCCGCCGATTCGGCGGCGATGTGTCTTTTGTTGATGTGCAACAGTATGGATATCGACGTCAATGCGGCGACGACGATTTGTTTACTTTACATTCGTCGATTTGACAATATGCATAACGCCGCCAATGCGGTGTTAATAACGGTTCGATTTTAGGGTTAATTTGATTAAATTTCACTTACTGCGTATGTAAATCTGTTAAATATGATAGCATTGAATAGATTTGGCTTTAATATATCGGCTGCCAGCACACTAACCGACGCGGCTAGCAGTTAAACTAGATTTGAAACCAGGGTAGCTTAGCCTAGGCTACGGTCGGCGGCTAGCGCATGAATACGGATTTTCCACCGTTAGCCGTGTGGGTTAAGGCCCTGGCACCAGCACATGAATACGGGCCCAGGGGCTAAATGTATGAGGCCGGGTTAGGGCTCGTAACCCACGCGTCGTGCGGATTTCCCGGGTTAGCGGCCCAAAGAGTCAATGCATGAGGCCAGGTTAAGCAAACTCCTCGAGGGTTAACGTCGCATTCACTAACCCCAACTTGAGCCTGGGTTAACTTCCGAGTTAGTCACCGACTCGGGGCAAATCTATTCAATGCGACCATATTTAACAGAATTAGATACACAATAAGTGAAATTTAATCAAATTAACCCTAAAATCGAACCGTTATTAAGGCTCCCGCGGCAGCGACGTCGATATCCATACTGTCCAACGTCAAATAAAAATGGTCGCCGCCGAATTGACGGCTATATATTATGCCCAAATCTATTGAATGCTGTCATATTTAACAGAATTAGATACGGAATAAGTGAAATTGATTCAAATTAACCATAAAATCGAAGCAATATTAACGTAGCGGCTACATCGGTGGTGTTATTCATATTGTCCAATCGACGAATGTACACAAAGCACAGAGGGTTTCCCCAAATCTATAAATAACTGAAACGTTAGCTAACCCGAGCGCGCTTTGGTCACATACATTTCCCGTGACACATATATGAACACCGACGATAGCTAACCCGCCGGCCGCCCTTAACTCCGCAGCCGATAAATAGTGGCTCATACATTTAGCCCCAGGTCTAGACACTAAGACAGAATCAGGTTACCCTGACCCTTTCACTTGTAAGTTGTCATTAGTCAGACCACGACGTTGACAATAACAACCAATGACAATGTCAATGTTACTTGTCGACACTACAATCAATGTCAAAGTACAACCCAGACACTGAGACAGGTCGTGGTACCACTATCCTAATAAATTATAGTTTTAAATCCAACGTGTGCTATATAATATGGTAATATGCTGCAATGCCCCTGCTATCCACTGGCTGGTTCAATGTGGTTGCCAAGACATGTGTATGTTAGGATGAGGGTTCCCTCAGTGCGCACGTGGGCTGTCACCTCCTTGAAAACCTTATGGCAGTCGCAGAGCAGACACCTTTACATAAACCAATATATTGTAATCGGCTTCAAAGCCAAAGGCGCATGCATTCGGCGTTGATTTTCCGTCCATATTAAAGAGTAGTTGTTCAAGTAGAAGACCCCCAATTTATTTCGGGCGATGCCGTAAAGTGAGTGCCTAATAAACACTCGGTTTTTCACGTTTATAAAATGTCGACTAACCACCATATTTCGATCATGAATGCTGACACAACCCTCAGTCATCGGCAAGGGGAACGAAGCACGGCCACTGCAGTAAGTTATAACTACGCAATTTTGATGCGGAACAATACAGGTGTAGTAGCTGTTAAGCCCTCCTGTTGTTCTCAGTGCACTAATTTAGCCACACAAAATATGGAGAAGTCAACAATGCCTTTAATAATGTGTAAATCTGGCACAGTCCAAGTGTAGACACAAGACTGACTAGATCCTAGCAGCCATTTTCTACTCGATAACTGGACGCGCTGGCGTGCACATCCATACATTCGCTATCATCCCGCAGATTCAGTCAGCAAGCTCCCCGCCATATGCAGACATGTCAGTCACATGGCCGCAGAACACGAGGTTCCTTTAAAAAAACACATATACTATTACGCCATGTCAAACTAAAAGTAGATGCGTAAATGACGCCTATAGCGCTGGAGAGAAAATACTCATGAAAACAGTAGAGAAAACTGCCCACATGTACAACGTGATAAAGAGATAAACAAGCGCGAACAGTAGCAAAGCAGCCACCCGGCCCACACTCGCCACAGGCACAGGTGACAGGAGGAGCGCCCTCAAAATATGATGTAAATTTAATGGAAATGTTCCCCAACGAAGCGTCAGTATATTGTTTGACTCAGCTGTTGGTGGAAATGAGTATGCACTTACTTCTTCAAAGATAATCCAGTTAATCTCTAAATACTGTCACTATTCAATAATTGTAATAATATTCCAGGGAATTTCATACTATCGCACCTCATGGTAGACCGAGATTATTTCAACGTCACGCCAGTTCTCGCACGAAATCGCGACATCGTCATAGGAACGAGAGCTTGTGAGAAAGCGTAAAAAAAGTATGTAAACAATTATTATTACACATATTTTGATTACTCCATAGTTATAAAACAGATGTGTATTGCTCTGTTAAGTTAACAGATGTCAACGTACCTATTAAAAATAACACATTATATGCTATTAGACTAGTAAAGAAATGCAGCGGGCTTGTCACATTTGACCTACATTGACGATAGAAATAGTCCACTGGCTCTGGGATCGTCAAATGCATTTTGTATACAAACCTCGCACCCGCAGCACCTGATGTTAGTTGATGAATCGAATGTGTCTATATTGTGGATTTAGTTTCCTCATTTGTTTTATTCCTACATTCTCTGGATCGTGCGGTAGGGTGAGTTTCTTGAAACTACTAGCATAACATATTATTCTGTCTTAAACTAGTACTAGTGTCTAGACTAGACTAGTCCTAGAGTAGAGTAGCGTAGTACTAGTCTAGTGGCAGTGCCAGTGGTCAATAAATTCTTTTATTTTAACTCTCTGCAAGGTATGTTTACATTTTTTACAATAAACTGAGGTGATACAATAAATGCATACAAATTCGTTACAGACAGAAAGGATCCCAGAAAAGCGATGCTTATCTAGCTGGTCTCATTGATGTGAATGAACAAGTGATGACAATAACAAATTATTAAACTTAGGCTACATTTTTAACTAATGATTATGATGAGATACTGATGCATCTCTTCACAGTTAGTAAAAAACAAAGTAATGATAGGAATATTATATGGATATTGTGTTATGGATTCATGTACTGACATGCAGTATCAGTAGTTATTTTGCATGTATGTTAATATGGGTAAATCTTATGTTCTTTGCCATAGGCATAGCCACTTGATATTTTAAATTATGCGACTAGTTAATAACAACTATATCCTATTATATATATTCTTTCAGTGGTAGATACTCGCACTGGCCACTGCGTCGCTACTAGTAGTACTACCCTAGGCCTAGTGCCGGGTCACTAGTTTAGTAGTTAGGTACCCTCCTAAAATTTTAAAATTAGTCCAAACATTCAAATTATAATTTCATTGGAAGTTCCAATGAATCAAAAGCAATATCCTTTTTGAATTTTTAAAATATTCCAAAAATTGAGTGAGATATGTGCATTTGAAGGTTGTTGAACAAATTAGATCACAGAAAAATGTGTTTCCATGGAAAGCGTAATACAATATACCCACCTATGATCCCAGACAGCGTGGAGCCGACGGTGGCTATTGGTCAGACGGTGGCTTCATATTTTCCATTGTCAGGCCGGCGGTGGTGGCTCACCGGTGGTTGCCATGCATTTTCCACACATTTGCCACCGTCGGGGCATAACCGGTGTTGCGGTTTCCCAGGGACAACAGTTTGCGAGGGACACATCGCTTCTGCACATGCGTCAAAATCGAACAGCATCGTCACTAACCGTATAAATTTAATATAATGTTTTTGGTAAAGATGTTTTCTATATGTGTACCAAACAATTTGTTTCTAGATGGTGTAATTTGAGAGATATTTGACTTCTTCTGTATTTTCTGTATGAACATTGCTCACGACCATTGACAATGCCTTGAGTTTGACGGTACATGCAGTGCAAAACGTTAGTTTTATTCAAAATTAATAGAAATCAAGAACCCTAACCGTATAAATTTAGTATAGACTTTATGGTAAAGATGTTTTCTATATGTGTGCCAAGCGATTTGTTTCTAGATGGTGTAATTTGAGAGATATTTGACTTCTTCTGTATGAAGATTTGCTCACGGCCGTTAACAATGCATTTGAATGGAAGTGTCCCTGGCAAACTGGTGTCCCTCGGAATCTGCATCACCGGCCCCATGTCGGGCCACCAGCCAAGGCCTGACGTCGGGCCCAACAGTGTAAAATATAATTTTTTTTGTAAAAAAATTGTAATCTTAACCAAAAGGCTTTTACAAAGAAAATAGTGTTTACTGAGCTGTTGGGCCAATCGTAGATCAGCGGACAAACACCGTTGGCCCAACGGTATTTGTGACCATTGGCCCAACATCATTTGCCACCATTGGCCCACCGGCGTTATGACATGCCAACAGACAGGCAACAACA
Organism: Branchipolynoe longqiensis; assembly: GCA_030323885.1. Taxonomy (NCBI): domain Eukaryota; kingdom Metazoa; phylum Annelida; class Polychaeta; order Phyllodocida; family Polynoidae; genus Branchipolynoe; species Branchipolynoe longqiensis. Next base: position 28,181,989 of record CM059190.1, on the reverse strand, counting down.
GAGCCTCTCCCATCCATCAAGCGGTAAAAAGATATGGTTGAGAAGGATGTTAAAATGTGCATAACTAACAACCATAGGTGAGGTGTAATACGGTTGCTTTTGAAACAGGTCAGTAGAGAGTCAGAAGTTACAAATGCCCACCAGTGCTCATGAAAGACCATTTTCATTGCAAAAGTGTTGTAGTGAGGTGTGCTGCGTTTTGTTAAGCAGGCATCACTTCTTATCTTAGATTGTTAGCCAAGGTTAGTGTCTTATCATCTTGATATCTAATAGGAGGTGCTTGCACCTCTATGATATTAAACTGATATTTTTAAATTGGTGTTTACTCCTCAAGTGTCATCTGTGGTAACTGCTTTGTGACACAGGAAACGTATATCTTCTCTATGTGGTATCCCATCCTGATATGACCTTAGATGTTGCTAGGACATAAAACAACAACAAACAAACCATGCGGTATCCAGAGATTCCTGTTTGGAAAAACCATGTGGACCCTATATGGGTCCTATATTTTTTTCTGGCTGGCTGGGTAGCTTTTCACCATTGGCCCAATGGTGGCATATGCTGCTATGGGTGGCTTGCCATCGTTGGGCCAACGGTGAGTCAGTGGACAAAACAACGTTGGCCCAACGTAATTTTGCCACCATTGGCCCAATGTCATTTTGCCACCATCGGCCCGACGGCTCTGTGCTTTCTGGGATATGACAGTATACTGTAGTTTCTTTATTAATGGTCAGATCCTGATCAAACTGAGGCAGCAGGAAAACAACTGGCTCGGGGGAGGCGGGTGTCCATGGCAAGCGTAATACAATCATACCCACCTATGATATGACAGTATATTGTAGTTTCTTTATTAATGGTCAGATCCTGATCAAACTTGCGCAGCAGGGAAACAATTGACTCGGGGGAGGTGGGGGAGGTCAGGTGCCTAATATCAATAATATTTTCACATGAAAAAGGAGAAAGCAGAAGTACAATACTTATAAGGTGCTTTCCCCACCCTGGATACTGTAAATTACATCTCAATATTTATGTACTAGACTACTATGTGTTTTCCCTCTGGTAAAGTTTTAATATTTTCTTTTTATACATTCGTTGAAACATATAGATGTTTTTTGAACATTTGATATTATCATCAAGTGTATTCCATATTTTTATACCACATGATGCATACATTGAGACTTTAAAGTTGTCCTTGCAAATACTTGTCTTAGGTTGTTACTCTGCCTTGTATCATGGCTACTCTGAGTCTGAATTTATTTTGAATAAAGACTAGATTTTTTTGGCAGTAGCCCTTTGTTTGCATAGTAAATTATCATACTAGATTTGATCTTAACCAAGTCTATTAATTTTAATACATGAAGATCAAAGAACAGCTTATTAGTGTGCTCTCAATATCCAATGTTGCAAACAATTCTCACTGTTTTCTTCTGTAGCAAATAAATACACTTCATATTTGTTTTATATGCATTTCCCCATACTTCACAACAATACAATACATAAGATGATAAGGCAGAAATAATGAATAATACAATATTAAGCATGCATTTTTGTTTAGTACATATTTAGCCTTGTCCAAAATTGCAATAGTTTGGACAAATTAGATTTAATCATACTAATATGCTTTTTCCAATTGATTCGAACACGGAAAAGCTGTGAACTCTCCGAAGCACTAACTACTAACCACAAAACTTAATGAAATAGAAAATAAAACTCCACACTATAACGTCCGGTTTCCTGTCTCGTGAATTGTACATGTAATGGGCCTGTTACACTACGGTGTATGGCGTTAGCGTATGCCGGCGTATGCGGTTTTCGACCCATACGCCGTCATACGCTACGCATAGGTTAGACATAGGTTGGGCATACGCTCGTCTTACGCCGATCCACCGAAAATTGTTTGTACATGCTCAAAATTTTCAGCGTATGGCTCATATGCTGCTCATATGCTAGATGGACGCTATGCATTCGCCGGCATAGGTTAGGGGTACGTCGGTATAGGTTAGGCATACGCTGAAACCGCGCCTTCGGCGTATCTTTAGCATATGTAGCGTATGCCTAGCTTATGTGTAACGTGTTTGAGCGTATGCAAAGCGCATGCCCAACCTATGGTCTCGGTATATAAAGGCGCCATGTTGCTAGGACGTAAAACAACAACAAACAAACATCGATCTGAGCCGGTTTAACTGGCATGTTTGCACTGTCCTACATGTTTGCACTGTCCCATTTCTTCATATATCCTATGGAGACTGCTTCCTAACAGGTAGTTGCTTTTGATAGTGGTTGGAGCACATGTTTGGACCGTCCTACTCTTCCCATCTCTTCGTTAGGTATGTTGTTTGTATGTATGTACCTGTGTATGTATATATGGTATCCTAGTCGGGCAGCACCATAAACTCGCCATCAGTGCACACTGTCACAAGTCGGTACTCATCCTGACAGTACGGATAGCATACATCATCATACGCTTTTCATACGCTACGCATAAGTTTTGAATACGCTACGCTGCTACGCTAGGCATACGGTGGCCATACGTTGGCGTAGGTTACTCATACGCTATACCTGTCACCTCCAACCGTCAAAATACGGTCCAATACGCTGAGTATACGTCGTCATATGCTTTCTATACGTCGCCATATGGTAGGCATACGCCAGGCATACGCTATGCGTATGCTTCATACGTTGCTGAGACCACCCGCAGTGCAAAAAGGTCGGCGTATCTCGACCTATTAAGATTTTCACATTATTTCGCGACGTTACGCATACGCCGCCGCCATACGCCGTAGTGTCACAGGCCCATTACAAGGGTAATTCTCGGGACTGGAGACCGACAACTTTCTCATAAGGCTAAGCACTGACACCACCTATGGCGCCCCCTGTCGTATACCAAGAAGACTACAGCCACCACTGGGCGGTTGGCACCACCTAGCGGGTACTGCCCAAACCTGACTTGACACAGACTTGAAAATCCGGTCAAAATCGCCTGACACCTACAATACACCATAACACGGTTTGGCGGCCATCTTGACCTAATTCCTGTTTGCAGGTACACAAACGCACGTGGCAGTATCATCAGTGTGGCAGTGAGCATTCTTTTTACAGAAAAAGTGAAATATCTATAAAACGACACCACCTATAGACAAACCGCTTGGTACACATATAGAAAACATATTCATCGAATAGATTATATTAAATTTATAAGGTTAGGGTTCTGCATTTCTATTAATTTTGAATAAAATAAACTTTTTGTACTGTGCGTACCTCAAATTCAGTGCATTGTCTGACAGAAAAAGTGAAATATCTCTAAAACTACAACACCTAGAAACAAACTGATTGGAATACACATAGAAAACATGTTTACCAAAAAGATTATATTAAATTGATATGGTTAGGGTTCTGGATTTCTCTTAATTTTGAATAAAACTGACGTTTTTCACTACGCGTACGGCAAACTCAATGCATTGTCAATGGTGGTGAGCAATCTACAGAGAGAAAAAGTTAAATATCTCAAAAACTACAACACCTAGAAACAAACTGATTGGAATACACATAGAAAACATGTTTACCAAAAAGATTATATTAAATTGATATGGTTAGGGTTCTGGATTTCTATTAATTTTGAATAAAACTGACGTTTTTCACTACGCGTACGGCAAACTCAATGCATTGTCAATGGCGGTGAGCAATCTTCATACAGAAAAAGTGAAATATCTCTAAAACCACACCATCTAGAAACAAATCGCTTTGTACACATATAGAAAACATACTCAACGAATAGATTATATTAAATTTATATGGTTAGGGTTCTGGATTTCTATTAATTTTGAATAAAACTAATGCTTTGCACTGTGCGTTCTGGCAAACTCAAGGCTATCAGTGTTTGTTTACCTATAATCGGAATTGGCCTCGTTCTCGCGAAAGTAGGACATGCCCATATAAGGCCAAACCATGTTATGGTGTATACTATGCCAGATTCTTGCGGTTCCAGTTGTAGTCATTGTATCACCATTTTTAGGAAGAAAACATGCTAAATATTCACATTCTAATAGTTAACATGGCCATTCCTGGCAGTCTTACCAGTGAATTTTGCATCTGAAGAATAGCTTAGTAAAATCAGAGAGCTCTCTGGTAAAATGCCTTTCAAACATCATACAACGGAGAAAATAGTCTCTATCGCAATGATAATCATTGCTGAAATCTTTGGCACTTCAAAAACAGATGTAACATCGAGGGTACTGCGCATGTGTCTCGGGCGGGGTGTCTTTTCCGGACTCTACTCTGCCTCAGATGAGGTCGCAAAAAGTTGTATGAGCTCTATTGGTCCGGCGATAGTGGCGGCGCCGGCGGATTGGTGGGTACCTAGACTAGTCGGACTAATATATGTATGTGTGAAAATGTTTAGAATGCATTTTATCTCGATGATCCATATACCAATGGAAAGAACTTGTCTTGAACTTAATCATGGTAGCCATATAATCTTTCTAAACTAAACATCAAGAAAGTTATGTTCATTTGAAATTGTGCAAATCAGTACCTTTTTGGCCCCTTTGTTCTATAGTAAAACTGCTCAAAGGTGTGACCCAAAATCCAGATTTTGCATTTCAAACTCTTGTATCTTTTAAAATAAGACTTGTTCAGATGAAACTTCTACTGTTCAATTGCTCAATGTACATAGCAAGAGGTTTTAAATGGTTCTATATATATATATATATCTAAAAAGATCAATATTAAGAAAGTTATGCAAATTTGAACAAAAGAAAAGATGTGACCCCAAATCCAGATTTTCTACTTCAGACTCTCATATCTTTTGTAATAACATTTAGATGAAACTTATACTGCACAAATCACATAATAAGAGCTTTAAATGGTTATATATATATTTTTTTTAAAGTAAATATTAAAGTTGCATAGTCCAATGGTTTTGAATTTCTGTATTTTTTCTGAGATAAATATATTAGATCGATCACTAGTATCTACTCTACATTATTTCAAAGTTACTTTTATTTTAAATGGTAAACCGTTGAGATATTCTGAGTGCAAACATGGAAAATTAGTTTTGGCAAGCTTGCCAAAACTCTGACACCATAGACTTCTGCAGTAACAGGTTCTGTTAAATTGGCTCAGTATTGCCTTCGACGCAACAATAAATGCTTAATAAGTGCATCAGTATCTAAGTTACAGATGTAAAATCAAATCTAGATAATTGGTTTGATTTTTGAAAATTAGATATTTCATCGGACTATGCAGCTTTAAGAGAGTTATGCATATTTGAATATAAGACAGTGGTAAACTGGGTGAACGGTTCACTAGAAATCGGACCAAATTTCTCCATTTCCTTTCCACGATTTCTGCAGCTAGATAGCTTTGTTATAAAGTCCCTCATATCATTTGAACGAATGACACATGGAAACTTGTCAGTCAGTGCACGAATTGTCCTTGCTATAGATCTGCCATTTTCTCGGATGAGAAGAAAGATGTGGCCGACAGGGCAGTACGTAGTGATCAAATATTGGCGCACAACACCAGTCTTGGCAAAATTACTGTTCTGCATGTTGATATAAGGTAGAAATGTGGAGAAAAATATGTGTATCTTAAATGGGCTGGTGGAATTACTGACTGGAGAAGTGAGGGACTGAGGGGAGGGGACTTGCATATAAAGGGGGTGGGGTGAACGACTCAGGCCTAGTCCGGTGTCGCAGTTTGAGCGCCCGGCCAGTTTGAGCGCCCTTCTGTTGCTTCTGCGCATCCGTGGATAGAGACAACATTAAAACCACCCTAACTATCACAGTAATTTGTGATTTTTGGTGCTTTGAAAGCAAATTTCTCTTGTTTCTATTAAATAGTTCAGATCTTTCTCTACAATTTCACATTCAGCCTTTTTTTTATTAGCTAATTGGATGTTCTTGAATTTATTTTGCGAAAATAGTTTTTGAGGCCATGATCTAGTAAGGCTAACACTGGCACTGACACTCATAATATCCCAACTTTCACTATTATCTCTGTTTAATACTTTCAGAGTAAATTGCTCTTAGGTTACATTAAATACTTCAGATCTTCCTCTTCAATTGCGCATTAAGATATTTTTAATTGATCCAATGAAAGCTTTTAAATCTATTTGACAAAAAAAGTATACAACCACTGGCAGGGCGCTCAAACTGGCAGGGCGCTCAAACTGCGACACCGGGCAGTGAGAGGTTCAAAGCCCCACCCCACCCCCACCCCAGCCCGCTATAGCGAGCAGGGGGTGTGCAGAAACTCGGCCGGGGTGAGTGACTCATCTACATGTTTTATCTACATGCTGCAAAAGACAGCTTCTTAATAGACGGGATCACGGTTCCGACTGCGCATGCACTGAAAACAGCATTGGCAGCAAAGCAAATGCGAACGGCCATTGAGTTTGTCGATACGCGTAGGGAAAAACTTTGATTTTATTCAAAATGAATAGAAATACATAACAATTTGGCATAAACATATATGCACACATGAATATAGCTAAGACAAAACTAGCCATAGTTAAACATTTTGAGCTAAGAAACATACAATTCTACACAAAATAATCAGTGATATCCACATCACCCAGAGATGAAAGACCTCCGCGGTTTCGCAGATTTCCGGGATTTCTTGTATCCACCGATTAACGTTAAACAAAATTCCAAAAGATGGGATGTATATGACAAAAGTTGGGTGGTTCGAATCCCGTTCTTATATCATGGATGAAATATCTCCGCGTTTGCGCGGATTTCTGGGATTTTTCAATTCCGCAGCACCATCAGCGTAGATCTATACTAATACGTGGGGCAGACGCCGCAGCACTAGCAATGTATACCACTAATAAATACTCCAAACGCCGCAGCACTATCAGCATAGACTACTACTATACATGCTTCAAACGGCGCAGCACTATCAGCGTATACCAATATATATGAAACACGACTTCCGGGAATTTTCTGCGATTCCCTGACTGTTAAACCTATGGGAGAATATCAGCATTTCCGCTTTTTTTCCCGGAGATCGCTTTCATCCCTGATCACCAATTTTAATTGTTGTTCTAAATATTAAAATGCCAAATGTGTCAACATACACTTGTTTCAGAGAAATATGTAACCAATATCTGATTAACCCTACTAATTTTCTAGTTCTACATAGGTCAGTAACCATAGGATATAAATAAAAACATTAATAAAATAAGTAAAACTGACTCTGGCTATGGCTCTAACACTAGTCTGAGTGCCCAGATTTGTTTAAATCTAAATGCACATGGCATAAGATGTGCATATTTTTAAATATTGATGTAAATGCAATGCTGGATAAAAGATTGGTCGTAATGCGAAGCATTTCGTTTGATGCGAGGGAAGGGAGAGCGACTCACCCCCCCCCCCCCCCCCCCCCTCTCTACCCGGGCTTTCACCCAGCATTCGCGCCTCGCGCGACGCCCGCTGCTCACCCTCGCCCTCCCCCGGCCCTGAGCGACTCACCCCCCCTCCTGCCACTGCTCACTTCCCCCCGGCCCTGAGCGACTCACCCCCCTCCTGCCTCTGCTCCCTTCCCCCCTTATAAGGCCGCCCGCCGGCCTCCCTCAGGCACTCAGCCTCCAGCCGCCTTCCCCCTCTCTGCCCTTTCTTCTACTTTGGCTCTACTCCACCTCGGACCGCTGCTCCTCTGCCGACCCTGCACCATGCCCGGCCGCGGCAAAGGGAAGAGTCGGAGAAGCTCCAAGACGTCCGGGATGGCCACGCCAGGACCCTCCTCGGGCTCCCCGGGGGGCCCCGTCCCCCCTACGGCGCCGACCTCCCCCACAGCGCCCTCGGGCCAGCCCAGCAGCGAGACGGCCCTCCTCATCGAGGCCATCACCCGCCTCACCAGACGCATGGACAGAGACCTGGACGAGAGGGGGGAAGCCCGAGGGGCCCCCGCGGAGCCCCCCGCCCACGCCGAGGCGGGAGCCCGCCTGCAGCCTGCACCACGTCCCGGCACCTCGGGCGTACGCCGCCGCCGCGAGCTGGCCGCCGCCTCCACCTCAAGCGACTCAGCCCGAAGGCCCGCACCTGCAGTACCAGGGCTACACCCGCGCCCACGCCAGCTCAGCTACACCGCCCACCTACCGCCAGGATCCCGAGGACTACAGCCCGGCATCCGCGGCCGACGCGGTCCGCGAGATCCTCGCATCCGCCGAGGCGCGGCACACCGTGCGCCGCCGAGGGATCCCAGCCGATTACCTCTTCCCTTGCGACCTCGTGGAGAGGGGGCCGGGGCGCAAGGCGGTGAAGCTCGGAGAAGCAACCAAGGACGAGTACAGCCTCGCCCTCCTCTCCATGGTCAACCACCCATCCTTCCCGGATCACTCCCTCCAGGGCCTACACCAACACCACCTCACCCTCTTGAGAGACGTCCTCATCCACCCCTGGCCGACCGTCCGCCGGTACTCAGAGACCATATTTTCCTGGATCGCGGACGGAAGGCTCCCCCAGGGGTGGCATGACCCTGTGGCCCTCAACGCGGTCAGGCTCGACTCCCTCACCACGCCCACCACCCCGGCAACACCAGCTCCCCGAGGCGACGAGGGGGCCCGAGGCGCACACCTGTCCCGGCAGCAAGTCGACACCCGCACCGCCTACGATAGGCACGCTCACGGGGCCCCCTGCACCGCTTGGAACCGCGATCCCACCTCGTGCGATCGGGCACCCCTCGGAGAGGCTCACGGCGAGGTGGGAGACAGGCGCCGGCACGTCTGTGCGTATTGCGCCAACGTCCGGCGCATATTAACAATGCACAGCGAGGCCGCATGCCGCACCAAGCAAGCCCGTGAGCGCCAGACCCCCGCCGCCTCGGCGGATTTTTGATCCGCCGGCCTCCCCCCGGCTGGCCCGGGGGGCATAGCCCGGCGCCTCACCCCAACCATTCCCGACAGCCCCGCAACGCCCACCGATGGTCTCCCAGCGAACACCGATCGAAACGCCGCCCAGACGAAGCCGAGGACCATCACCTCGCACCTCACACCTCAGGCGACCCAGCCCAGCCTCACGAGAGACCCCCCCCCAGACAGCCCAGCCACCGACCTTCACGCCACCGACCTCCACGGCACCGCCTTCTTGATGCCGCCCGACCCGACCCGACCCCCACTTCCACCCAGCCCAGCCCTGAGGAGTTCGCTGCCCCCCTGCTCGACCCTCGCCGGACCTCCTCCCCCCAGGCCTCAGGAGCGGGCCTCCCTTTTTTGGCCGCCCGCTCCCCCTCCACGTAGGCCCCGGACCCTCCTCTCACCCAGGCCTGCCTCTCCGGGCCCCCGCCTCGGGTGCCCCGCGCCCCCGCCTCGGGCGCGCCTCGAGCCCTCTCCTACTCTTTGGCGGAGGGCTCCTCGGCCCCCCCTCTACCAGAACTCTGACATTGCTCCCTATGAGCCCCTCCTCTATTTTATCTTCTGCTCCTCATGAGCCCCTCACTTATTGCTCCTCACGAGCCTGTTGCTCCTCATGAGCCCCTCTTATTGCTGTCTGCCTCCTCAGCCTGTTACCTCCTCTGTTGCCCTGCTTGTACCGTTACCCTACTTGTCTCATTGTTTTTGTTCTTCTCACTGTTCTCTGTATATTGCCCGAGGCGTCACAATAAACGCCTCAGTCTTCCCACATCCGCCTCTGTTCTTCCTTCTCGCGCATCGGTCGTAATGCGAAGCATTTCGTTTGATGCGAGGGAAGGGAGAGCAACTCACCCCCCCCCCCCCCTCTCTACCCGGGCTTTCACCCAGCATTCGCGCCTCGCGCGACGCCCGCTGCTCACCCTCGCCCTCCCCCGGCCCTGAGCGACTCACCCCCCTCCTGCCTCTGCTCCCTTCCCCCCTTATAAGGCCGCCCGCCGGCCTCCCTCAGGCACTCAGCCTCCAGCCGCCTTCCCCCTCTCTGCCCTTTCTTCTCCACCCACCCACCCAACTCTCCCTCCTCTACCCTCCCCCCCTCTGCGGTGGAGGGCTCCTCGGCCCCCCCTCTACCAGAACTCTGACATTGCTCCCTATGAGCCCCTCCTCTATTTTATCTTCTGCTCCTCATGAGCCCCTCACTTATTGCTCCTCACGAGCCTGTTGCTCCTCATGAGCCCCTCTTATTGCTGTCTGCCTCCTCAGCCTGTTACCTCCTCTGTTGCCCTGCTTGTACCGTTACCCTACTTGTCTCATTGTTTTTGTTCTTCTCACTGTTCTCTGTATATTGCCCGAGGCGTCACAATAAACGCCTCAGTCTTCCCACATCCGCCTCTGTTCTTCCTTCTCGCGCATCAATATCTTAATTTAGTATATATATTTCTTTAGTTGGTATTCTATCTTTCAAACAAGAGCTGAAACTAGCTGCACCCAGTGTATTAGCATGTGCCATGTGCTTCATGCGGGTTTGTTTTGCTTTGACGCATGTGAGCGACTTTGTTTACATCGAATTATTGTTTGTTTGTTTTACGTCCTAGCAACATCTACGGTCATATCAGGATGGGTACCGACTTGTGACAGTGCGCACTCATGGTGACTTTATGCTATAAATTATAGTGCTGCCCCACTGGAAGACCAGGTTGCCAGCACCATGACCTGATATCCCACTCAGCCACATTATCCTGACACTGAGTCAACCAGTCCTTGCCCTATCCTAATAATGCCAAGCGCCTGGCTAGGAAGCAACAAGTATCAAATTTTAAGTCATTGATTTGACTCGACCAGGGTTCGAACCCACGATCTACCAACACGGCAGACGGACGGTCTAACTCATTCGGCCATCTCGCCTGGTACATTGAATTATGTTCTCAAAATGCATATGATACTTGATAGTTAATCAATCTTCAAAAAAGTGGTCAATAGATAGAAAACAGGTATGCAAAAATGAATTCATATGGTAGTTTCAAAAATGAATATCCTCAATTTTAGTGATTTGCAGAGGTTTTTGATAAACAAAAAAAATCGGGGTAGTTTTCATCAAACTTATACTCCAGTCCACGGCACGGCATTAGTAAAGTCTAAAAACTTTAAAAAGCAGTAAATGTCAACACTAACTTAAACTATTGACAGTTGCACACAAGCCCAGACTAGGAAACCGACACATTTTGTCTAAAACCAAGGAATGAAGGATTTCTGTAAGCAATCACCAGTATTCACAATCATTGAGATCAATGTGGGACAATGACAATGTGTCAATGACAATGTGACCTATCATCATCATGATCGTCCCATCTGTCATATTGTAGAGTGGGTGTTCGAGTCTGTGGCTATGTAGGTAGGCTAAAGTGAAAAACAGTACAGACGGAGAGAAAGAAAGTAAAGCAAAAGTAAGAGTGTAAAGGCCTGGTCACATCCACGTTAGTGGATGTAGTTGAACGTAGCTAGAATAACGTGGGTGAAACTAGATACAAGATTCACCCCGTACTGCTGCAGTAGGGGTGCAAACCAACCCTATGTAAAAGGTGGCGAAAATGCGGGTCAAAGAATTGAGAGCCTAATTTCACAATCTAAGAAGCAACATTTATTCTTTACATATGTATTATTGAGAGCCCGCTACCATTGAGTTGAAAAATATAATATAATATCTAGTTTAATAAGATTTAAAAGTGAAATCGACGGCGTTCTGCGGCCGCCATCTTCGTCTTTTTGCATTCTCTCCCATTTCACCAAATCTGTGCCTACATGGGTAGCCATTTGATACTGGATCCACAGTTTCTAGGTGATGTTCCATACTAACGCTATTTTCGGCCGTATTTATATAAGGCTGATCTTCACCCGTGTACTACAAGTACCGGGTGAATCTTTTATCTAGGGTGAAACGTGCTGTCACTAGGTTCAGATACGTTAAGGTACGGCAGGTTTTGGTTGATGACCGGCCTAATGGTACGGATAAATACCTCACGGTACGGATCCCGGTACGTTTGTTTGTCATTGTTTTACGTCCTAGCAACATCTAAGGTCATATCAGGATGGGTACCGACTTGTGACAGTACCACTCATGGCGACTTTATAGTGCTGCCCCATTGGGAGACCAGGCTGCCAGCACCATGACCTGATACCCCACTCAGTCACATTATCCTGACACTGAGCCAACCAGTCCTTGCCCTATCATAATAATGCTGAGTGCCTGGCTAGGAAGCAACAGGTATACATTTTTAAGTCATTGGTTTGACTCGACCAGGGTTCGATCCCACGGTCTACCAACACGGGAGAGGGACGCTCTAACTCATTCGGCCATCCCGTCTGGTTCAAAAGGATCCCGGTACGTTACGGTACGGATCCCTGTACATCCAACTAAATTCAACTACATTACCCTCCACTATGTTCAACTACGTTCAAATTCGTCCACTAACGGCTATATGACCACGGAAGAACGGCCAAGGTTTTGTGAAGGTCAAAGTATGCTAAGGTATGCTAGAGTATATTAAGAAGTATGCTAGAGAATGCTAGAGTACGTTATCATTACGGAGGCTACGTCTGCCTCAAACATACCTCTCTTTTGAACATGTCCAAAGCTTAAATCGGAACTCACGGCCCACACACGTTCTTATCACGTTCTCATCATGGAGAAGTAAGGATGCCAGTATGTTGCACTATGTTGAACTACGTTAGCCTTCACAACGTTCAACTACGTCCACTAACGTGTATGTGACCGGCCCCTCTGGTACACAGTACATGGATTCTTGGTATAGGATCATGCCATTCACTCCAACCAATAGGGACGCAGCATTCCCAGTTCCTCCAGTAGGGACTCAGCATTTCTGGTAACCATGACCACCAGTGGTCTGCCCACCACCAGAGTTGATTGACTGTGGCCACCACCAACATTGACCCTTGTGTGCATTGACCCCTATCTCAGCAGAGAGCCAGGCCCTGAGGCACTCAAACCCAGACCTGCCAATCATCCCTATGTCTATAATTACCTGGCCTCAAGCATGGGCCAAGCCATATATATACACACAACATACATATACAGACACTCTTGGCTGGCCACACAGAATAATAATAGAGGCTTTCCATTTCCCCCCTCTGCTGATTATCGGAATATTTTACAACGTACTCTGCCCCTCCACTTCTTACCACCTGTGCCTAACGAAGCAGGAAAAGAAGTTACTCATGACCTACGTTGTTACCATATAACCTTAATGAATCCACCAACCAACTGTATTTATAGCTTCAGTCAAGCCCGATGAAAACGGTAATTGCTTCGGGCGTGCGACCGTCGGCACCTCGATAAGAATAGACTCCCCACACCGAGCGTCTAGTTACTTTAAATCGATTACCGTAGATTCGCGAAAAGTTACCCTGCTCTGAATAGGGAAACTCTATCCGCTATTCGCATTCGCTTCCCTCAAGCGAGTATGATGAGTACCAAAAGAGTACATTGATTAGTAGTCTGCACGAAATTTTTGGAATTGAGAATTTAATATGATTATTATGGTAATGCATGAATCAAGGTGTTGTGTAATGCAGTCTTGATCCTCCGCACATCTAGCGAGTCCATTTTTAGAACCTAGAAAGGTCAATGCAAACTCAATGCCATCTCCCAAGCACTAAGCATGCAACATCTCTGATTTCTTGCATTCGACTCCGCATTCACGATCTTGATTTCTCCACCTGCTACCTTTTAACCTCTCCATCCGAGTTAATCTAGGTGCTAAATCATCCCAATTAATATTAGAATCAACTTTCTTCACCTTTTCTCGGTTACCAATTTTTTGATCATTTTTAGGCCCTACCACGGTCACTACTGAACCTCGTGCTCTAACAACAATGCACCCAGGATCGTATTGCTGCTCTAAAGGTCCTGATTCATTAACTAATAACACAACTTTATTACCCGGTTTTACTATAATTGCATTCGCTTTCTTCTCTGCACGAGCAATATTATATTTTCGACTCTCCCGTCGATTATTAACTGCTTTTCGTAAAGCAATAGACACGTCATCTATCCGATACGCTAAGTTTGAATCTTCTGGATCTGTAGAACGATATATTAAAGAACTAAGGTCTCGTACCTGGATGTCTACCATAAGTTAGAAAGAAAGGAGAAAAACCTGTACTATCTGAAGGAACAATACGATACGCATAAATCATCTCTGGTAAAGAACTTTCCCATAGATTAGCCCGAGAATTTACCAACTTTCGCAAGATGCTTTTTAGTGTTCTATGATATCGTTCCACCATCCCATTAGATTGAGGATGTAGTATGTCTTACCTCCCCTCCAAATTGTCTGAAATGATCTATAATCATCTTATTCTTAAATTCTAACCCATTATCAGAAATAGACACATGGTATTGAATGGTGAGGAATATAATCATTGAATATAAAATCATGAACTCCTTTCGCTGATTTATCAGGTAATGATTTATACTCAACCCAACCAGAACAGTGGTCTATTATAGACAATATATATCTATTTCCATAGGTACTTACCGGATAAGGACCAGAAAGATCCATAGCAATCACAACACCAGGTGCTACCGATAATGGCATTGACTGTGGATACGCACATGTGCGTCTGCTACAGTTCACTACACAATTAAGACAATGTTCCTGTAGTGAAAATGTTCCTGTAGTCATTTCAGGGTTTTAGACATAGACATATGACCTACCTCAGTATGAGCTATTTTAATTACAGAATCCCTGTATCTCACTGGCAAAACTAGTCGAGGATACATATCTTTACGTATAGGAGCAATCATTGAATAAAGAAGATTATCCATTATCAAATAATTATTTTCTTCATTCATTCCTAACGGTGGGTTCGAGTCCCGGTTGAGTCAAACCAATGACTTTAAAATTGATACTTGTCGCTTCCTAGCCAGGTGCTCGGCATTATTAGGATAGGGCAAGGACTGGTGTGCTCAGTGTCAGGATAATGTGACTGAGTGGGATACCAGGTCATGGTGCCGGCAGCCTGGTTTCCCAGTGGCACAGCACTATAAAGTCGCCATGAGTGCGCGCTGTCACAAGTCGGTACCCGTCCTGATATGACCTTAGATGTTGCTAGGATGTAAAACAACAACAAACAAACAAACAATCATTCCTAACGTATATTCAGGCATTTTTTTCTGCTCATTCATGACTTCATCAAATGGCAATTGATAGTGCTCAAATGGGATTGCCTGTTCTTCCACTGTTCTACTCCCCTCACATAGACAATTGGTGCTGAAAATTCTGCTAATAGGACTGCCCATTGCTGAATACGTGAATTACAGATTTCATTAGTGAAAAAAACATTTTAGTGGAGCATGGTCTGTATGAATAGTAAATTCTGCACCATATAAGTAAGGTCTTAGCATAATTAACAAATAAATAATAACGTAAGCTTCTTTTTCTATCGTAGTGTAAAATATTCTGATAATGACGCATTGGTGGGGGAATGCAAATGTTCTATTTGTGAAACAGGTATACATGGTCAGGTGCATAGATGTGTTTATGTAGTTGCTGGTGGTACTTGATTGATTGGTAGATAGACATTGTGGTGCTAGTAAGATAGTGTCTAAGGGGCACTCAGAGCCCTACCCACTACCCGCTCCCCCCTCTGCTAGTCAGGATCACCACACGCATGCTCAGGGCAGGTGGTGGCCAGGGGAGCCACACAGCTTGGTGGTGGTAGGCAGATCACTGTAACCATGGGGACCGGGAATGCTTGTTTCTCATTGGTGGAGCTAGAAATGCTTGTTTCTCATTGGGAGAATGGGGTGGGGTGATACACTATACTGGATCCATGTACCATATAAATAATAAACCTGAGGACTTGACTCTCTCTCTTCTTTCAATCTTTATACTCTTCCTTTCTCTTTGCCTGTATTGATGTCACTGTAGCCTGCCTTCATAACCACAGATTCGAGCTGTGGATTTAACAGTAGGATAATTATGCTGAGCAGAAGTAAATCTAGTACTAATTAAATGTACAGGCCTATCTATTCCTTTTTCGTCTTCCTGCACTAGTACAGCACCCAAACTGTACTCATAGGCATCTGTATACAATTTATAAGGTTTAGAAGGATCAGGAAATTTTAGGACACATTCTAATAATAAACTTTTTAACTCATTCACTGCGTTTTCACATTCCATAGTCCAAAGAAAGCTACATTTATTACTAGTTAAATAAGTAATAGGTGCTACGACATCAGCATAGTTAGGAATCAATTGTCGATAATATCCTGCCGATCCTAGCAAACGTCTTACTTCCTCTTTACTAGTCGGAGAAGCCATATCCCTAATTGCACTAATTTTGTCAGGATCCAGTTTTAAGCCTGACTCACATACAATGTAACTTAATAGTTTTACTTCACCTACTCCGAATTCACACTTAGATTCTTCAATAGTCATACCATTATCCTGCAAGATGGTCAAAATGTGAGCTACATCCTGTTGATGACTTTCCTCATCAGGTGAATAAATTATGTCATCTAAATAAATTAAAACAACATTTTCCTAAAAACTCTGACAAAATAGCATTCATCATTCTTGGAAAAACTGCTGGGGCATTGGTTAAAGTTGCATAGTCCGATAGTTTAGAGTTTCTGTCATTTTCTGAGATAAACACATTAGATTGATCGCTATAGACTACCTTACTTTAGTTTGAAGTAACTTTTATTTTAGATGGTTAACTTTGGAGATATTTGAAGTACAACCATGCAAAATTAATTTTGGCAAGCACGCCAAAACTCTGATGCCATAGGCATCTGCAGTAACAGGTTCTATTATATTGCATTTGTATTGCCTTCAGTTTGATGACAAATGTTTAATAAGTGCACTAGTAACTAAGTTAGATATGTAGAATAAAATCTAGATAATTGTTTTGGTTTTGAAAATTTGATATTTTCATCGGACTATGCAACTTTAACCCAGTTCCCGGTCGAGTCAAACCAATGGCATAAAAATGTATACTTCTCGCTTCCTAGCCTGGTGCTCGGCATTATTAGGATAGGGCAAGGACTGGTTAGCTTGATGTAAGGATAATGTGACTGAGTGGGATATCGGGTCATGGTCCCAGTGGCCTGATTTCCCAGTGGGGCAGCACTATAAAACCGCCATGAGTGTGTACTGTCACAAGTCGGTACCCGTCCTGATATGACCTAAGATGTTGTAAGGACGTAAAACAACAACAAACAAACAAAATCATCTACCATTACCTGCCAATACCCTGACTTTAGGTCTAATGTGGTAAAGATTTGAGCTCCGTGAAGTTGATCAAAAATATCCTGTATCCTTAGCATCTTTAGTTGTTACAGCATTAAGCTTACGATAGTCTCCACAAAGACGAATAGTACCATCCTTTTTTGGCACCATAGTGACAGGTGAAGCCAAAGGACTACACCTAGACTCTATAATGTCATCTGCAAGCATTCTCTTAATTTCTTTTTCTACAAGATGTCATTTACATATTGGTATCCTATACGGTCTCTGATTAATTGGATATGCATTTCCCGTATCAATATGCATCTCTACAACCTCTGTAGCTCCTAGTTTATCATCAGACTCAGGAAACAAGGAAGGAAACTGTATCTTCCAACACCCTAACTATAATTCCTTTATCTACACACTCTAACCCTATCCATGGATGAATAAAATCACATAATGAAACAACTTTCTCCTTTTAACTAATTTCAGCTGCACAAATTTCCATTACATCTGCCCATATGAGCATATCAAAAACTCAATGACTCAACTACAAAGAGAGGACATAATGTATCATAAATTGAAATATGGGTCATTCTCAGAAACTGTGTACCACTTGAGGTAGTTTACTTGAAATGCATAATTCAAAGAAACCCATTATTGGAGTGTCAATATTTAGATTTGATCATTTAGCCCAATAATGTGGGAGGTATTTTAGATCAAAAGTAAATGTTAATATTGTGTATTATGTATCTTATTGGGATGGATGTAGCTAAATAATTAGAAAATTACATCACTAATTTGTGACATTAAGTTGAAGACATTTATTTCTCTAAAAAAACTTTTTAATTATGAGATAGTTAACCTTTTCTGGAGTCATTAACATCGTAACATTTCGTTTCCACTTGCAAATACTATGAAACTCTGTATCAAACACCGAGTACAGATACAGTACAGGAACTATTTTCACCATTTGACACTCTATGCATGGACCCAGTTATGGTATAGTAAAAGATAAATCCTGAAATTACCCCATAACACTGAAATTTGAGCTGAACATTTGTCTAAAATTCTTGATTCCACTTGGACTGTTCCTTGATAATATTTTTCTGCTTTTCTCTTTAATCATCACAAATAAGACAAAACCATAGCAATGAGGTTTCAAATTATTATTACTACTGTTTATAAAGCAAGTGGCATATGAAATGTCCTTAAAATGTCAAGCTTTGTGTGGAAAATATTTGATTTTGGAGTCAGATTGCTTTCCATGCTATACTGCTATTTATTGGGTGTGAGCATCATTTAACCTCTTAAAAATGTTAGAATATGTTTTTTTTCAATTATTCAGATGCAAAAGGACATAGACATTGAAGAAGCTTGTATATAGGACTTTGACAGCATTTTGATTTTGTGGTACTGATGTCACAGTATTGGTACACAACTTCTGAGAATGACCCATATACGCTATACCTATACTAGGAATGAAATGTTCTGATAGTGATCTCAATCTACTACCCGGATACAATTGTCCATCGGATACACCAATGTCAACCAAATATTGGAAAACAGGCGAATGTATCAAACTTTCAGTCACACCTGAGTCTATAAGACCAGATAAATTAAACCCTTCAAATTCAATTTGAAGTGAAGGATGTGCATCAAGTGCACATTTTAGTTTCCTGACGGTGTAGTACCACTCTTGTATGGACAATCGCACAACATGTGTCCTTCATTACATTACGTCTTCCCTGTCCATAAACATTATTTTTCTGAACCTGCTGATCCGCGTGAGGTAAATGGTAGCACCTGCGTTACCACAACGGGTGGAAAATTTCCATTTACCCCCTGCTGTTGCATTGACAGCACATGCATCGCAGTGTGCTGTGCCACTGAAGCGTGACCAATCAAGTCAGCATTCCCTACCCGCACCGGCTGCTCTGCGCGGATGTGTGGAAATCCAACATGTGCGCTGCAGCATTCACACTATTTATTGCCGAATTTTCAGAAATTCCACTGCCAAGTGACAAATTAGTTATATACTCCCTGAGAGACTTCATCTCACCCTGTAGCGACTTCATTACCTGAATATCTGTGTTAGACAATTTAGAACCCTTTGAAGCAGAAGATTAACCAGAAAAATCTAATGCTGTACTATTCAAACTATCAATCTCCTCACAAATTGCTAATCTTCCATTACATGCTATAGCAGGTCTATGCTGTCTACTTACAAACCTGTCATTTAGAATTGACATAGCAAAAGCATCTTCCAGAGTTTTGGGTCGGTTAGTCTCCACGTACCACATGGTATTGTCATCTAATAATGAATCCAGAAACCTAGACAGTAGGATCTCGACTGTATTAGTACCCAATACTGCATTCGTCAAATCCCAGCCCTTAGCTGCTGCTGTCTTAAAGCGGTGACAGCATGCTGCTACTGTCTCACCCTCTTCCTGTTTCATAGATAGAACAATTCCCTTCAAATGTAAACGTTCATCAGCAGTCAATAGAGTATAAGCAATAACTTCCTTAATTTGCTTCCAGAATTTTGCATTTTCATGCTGAAAGGCAGTGAAAAGTACCTCATGCAAAGTGCCTGTCGCATTAGATAAAGCAAACCGAATAATGTCAAGGTCAGGAACCGCAGAAAGAGTACCAATTCGCTCGATCAAATCGATCCAATTTGCCCCTCTATCCGAACCGTGTAATAAGGGTACAGATTTCCCATACACTTCCAATGACCGACAACGCACCTCCCTCTATCTCTCCTCCACCTGTAGTAATTCTCATGCCTCCCTGTGCTCTTCCCTTTGCTCTTGTGTCTGTCCTGTCCCTAATCTGCTCTAACCTCTCCTCCTGCTCTTCCTTTAGAGTACCTAACTTTAAAGCCATAAACTTCGCCCATGCTTCACCCTCCTGCGTTTCACTTGAAAAGTACACTCACCTTTAAAATAGTGGTTAAAGTCACCATGTAAAGAATCCTCCATCGAACGCGCAGGTGGCATAATCAATGTGCTATTGTATACGGTGGTAGAAAAAGATTAGCAGAATTGAAAATCAAGTATAGATTCTTCTGTAAGTAGAAAAAGAGTAGAGACAAAGTTTTGTAGTGTATTACTACACCCCCCCCCTCTGTGGTAAGGTTAAAGCAGCCGAAAGTAGTCCCTTTTAATAAAGAAATATATTTTGCCCGCGACACAAGGCTTCTATCATGGCACGTTACAGAAATACCATAAGATAAAGCATAGCATACCTTGCAAAATATCAACACTTCTATGAACAAAACATGCTAAAAAGTCACTTTCTGCAGGTTAAAATTACCTTGATTGGCTCCTTGCCTTTGACTTATGTGCTTTTTGATGGTAAAACATAAACATGGTTACATACAAAAATGACTCCTCTTCCCAACCTTCAACTCAGCACTTGTGACGGGATTGCAGCTTTCGATTGTGTATTTGGGTCATTCTCAGAAACTGTGTACCACATTTTTCGTTTCCAAGTTACATTGTTACTAATTTTGCCTTCTTTTTGGGGTGGGGGGACAGTAAGTCAAAATAATTATTGTTGACTTAATTATGTTAGCAATATTACATGTATTTAAACTAGCCCACAAAATGTATCCAAAATATACTCATATTATTTTGTGCTGAAGAAAAAATAAGACAATTTGAATTCCGACACCAGACATCTATGCAAACAATTTTCAAACATTTTTTCTCGTAACAAACAATTGTTTTGTCTTAAGTGAAATCAATACAATCTTGTTTGAATTTATTGTGTGTGTTAGAATGATGTTATGGATGTGTGTTAAAATGATGTTATGGAGGGATGTTGTTACATGGTTAATTTCAACAGCTTCTTTTCAGGTTGCATAAGATCAAAATCACCTTGATATCTATATTGCTTCTACTATTATTTTTAATGTTTTCACTTTTCGTTTCCATATCACAAAAATGGTACACAGTTTCGGAGAATGACCCATTTCTAAATTGAGATAAAAGCCTCGGTTTGGTTATTACATTCCCTTTGCAGAAAAGAAGCAAGATGGCGTTGGCCTGGGATGCTGAGCTACCTAAATTGGGGTGTAATAAGACGAGTTCCGTCTCGATTCCTCGCCGCTATGAGCAGATGAAACCAGTTCTCACCCGGAACTGCACACACGTCAAAATAATAGGTAAGCTTGATTGATGTGTTACTCATGGTTTAATGCTGTGTCTGCTGCGAGAGCCATTTTCATGGCGAAAAGCTAGTGGCATCTATAGCCCTGTTTACACGGGCGATTTAAAACGTTTCATATGAAATGACTTGCCTAGATCGACTCACATTTCCCGTGTAGACGCGACGCTGTAGCGTTTTAGGGCTGAATCGCTTCATATGAAATGGTTCATCTATACCACCTCGCGACGTGGTTTATTTGAAGCGATTCAGCTGGTTCCCGGGTGGCGATAGTATAAAATAGTAGTGCGTGCCGGCAACAGGGGGAGCAGTAACTAATCGCTGGTGCCCGGCAGTGTTAGGGCCCGATTAGGCCGAAATCTAGTGAATGCGATCATATTTAACAGAATTACAGACTCAAATAATGAAATTTAATTAAATTAACCTTAAATTCCAAGCGATATTAACGTAGCAGCTACATCTGCATCGAATCGACGTGCGTAAACTAAACAAATAGCAGTGCTTGCCGGCTACAGGCGCCTGCTGGTTCCCGGCGCCGACACACTTTCAAACTCTGCCGTGTAAACACGCATCTAAAACGCTTCATATAAATCGCTTTGTCTATATCGTTTCACAATTCCCCGTGTAAACACGGCTTATTCTGTCAGTCTGGGTTAATCACATTCAGATGGCTGCATTGAAATTGACATGAAATTCCTAAATGGTCAGATCTGTGTGAAATGACAGCACAAAGTATCTCTGCAATTTTAAAATGGTTAAATTTATGTCAATTTACAGCAATTTAACTCACAAATCATTGCTAAATAATAAACCAGTGTTCCACAACTGGTTCACCAAAGGCTGTGGTATGTGTTGTCCTGTCTGTGGGAAAGTGTATATTCAAAAGAAAACCTTGCTGCTTATCGGAAGAGTAGCCTATGTGGCAGCAGCAGGTTTCCTCCAAAGAAATATGTCAGAATGACCATATGTTTGACGTCCTATAGCCAATGCTAAAAATCTACAGGTGCTCTAGAGGCGTCGTTAAATAAAACAAGCTTTACTTTACCTTTACTAAAATAACGCCTGAGTAATGATGGCTGAGTCAGCCAAGAAGTCAATTCAGTATGGAGTGAGAACTACATGGCCCTGCTGACACCCAACATGGCGTTGTGGCTATCCTTCAATGCAGGTGGTGATACTCTGCAACTTATTGTTTGGCTGCTTGTCCCATTCTTGTTGGCATTTTGATTATATATATTTCAGAATAAGTGGTTTCTGATCAGGATGAGGGATCCAACATAGTGCAACAACACCATTTAGATCCATTATTGCAGCTTGGTCAGCTTCCTCATTCCCCTGGATACATATGGTCAATCACCCAGTACAAGCTGTTGTACCCTGCCATTGCCAAATAATTTATTTTCAGAATCATCTTTTTCATGATTGGGTGGTCTACTTTAAGATGTCAGACTGGAAATAGATAAGCAAATGTGAGAGTATGGTAGTGGAGTTTATTGCACTTGAATCGAAAGGAAAATGAATGTTTCCTGACCTCAACTCTGGGCCTTTCCTTGAAGATCTTATACCGCTGGCCTCAGGTGTTGCTGGCTATTCTGAGGTTGAACAAATCCGTTGTGACATCACTCTCATAGACTCCAGTAATAATCTTATACTTTAATATTAAAGAGATGGGTAATGAGCTGTATCAGCAGACACTGGACAACTGCGAGGCCAGGCGGATGGCGACACTACAGAATCGAGAGGAGGAGATCTGGGCACTGGCCAACAACATCAAAAGAGAGGCGTTAGAGGAGGCTGCCCAGAAGGCAGCTATCGAGCAGAACAAGGCGATGAAGAAGCTCACAAGGATATATGAAAAGACAGTCAAGGTAAACATTTATTAGTGTAAAATGTTGTATATTTTTGTCGCTCACTTCCCTTGCCCAGAGGCTGTGGAATCGGCCGAGGCAATTGAATCCAAATACTTGCAAAATTTATACTTGGCGCCATCATATCTGGCACTTGACATTACTAGGACAGGGCAAGGACTGGTTGGCTCAGTGCAAGGATAGTAGAACTGAGTTGGATACCGGGTCTTGGCACTAGCAGCATGCCCTCAGTCAGGCAGCACTATATAAAGGTGCCATGGATGTGCACTGTTACAAATCAGAAACCATCAGAATCTGTCAAATGACCTTTGATGTTACTAGAAGTTAGAACGTAAGCGATCACCCCCCCCCCCCCACCCACACCCTTACCAATAAACCAAACTACTAACATTTTCTTTCTTCTTCAATTCTTTCTTTTCCTTCTTTCTTGTCCCTTCCTACCCCCCCTCCTCCCCCCAACCACTCACCGCGTGCATTTCGGGTTGCCAGGAGACTGTGCTGCACGTGGAGGCCAAGATGCAGCAGACGATGGACGAGGCTGTGCATGATACCCGTAACAGGTGTGGCCGCCAGCTGCAGGAGGCCGTCAGCAACACCCGGGAGGACTGTCACGAGCAGCTCCTAGCCAGCGTCCACGAGGCGCGCCTCGAGGAACGCCAGGTGGCAGCACAGGAGGCCGCCGTCGCCAAGCAGTGGGTGCACAGCTTTATTTTGTTTAAATTACAATATTTAAAAAAAAAAAGATCGTTTATTCTGCTCATAACGGTTAAATGCCTGCACTTGCTTTCGCCGCTGTGCAGTAGTGGGCATAATCCATACGTATTGATTTCCTCGACCAGACGGGATGGCCGAATGAGTTGAGCGTCAGTCTCCCGTTTTGTTAGATCCTAGGATTCGAACCCACGGGTTTGAACCCTAGTCGAGTCAAACGAATGGCTTAAAAATTTATGCTTGTCACTTCCTAGTTTGACGATCGGCATTAATAGGATAAGGCAAGGACTGGTTACCTCAGTGTCAGGATAATTATACTGAGTGGGATATCGGGTCACGGTGCTGGTGGCCTGATTTCCCAGTGTCAGCACTATACGATCGCCATGTTTGTGCACTGTCACAAGTCGGTACCCGTCCTAATATGATCTTAAATATTGCCAGGACATAAAACTCCAAGAATCAACCAAACAACATCTGAGGTCATATCTGAACGGATACCGACATAACATTTTTTTTAATGTTTTAAGTGATCGTTTGTTTATTCTACTCATAATGGTTAAAGCTGATGAAGTATCAAATTCAATTATCTAGATTTGATTGCACTTGATCGAAATCACATCCAGACGGATACTGACAAATTCTTTTTACGTGATCGTTTCTTTATTCTACTCATAACAGTTGAAGCTGCATAGTCCGATGAAGTATCAAATTTTCAAAACCAAGACAATTATCTAGATTTGATTTCCCATACTATGATAATGATATTGAACATTTGTTTCTACATAGAAAAGAGTACTGAGTCAATTTAATAGAACCTATTATAGTATAACCCCGTTAAACCAAACTTGAAGAGACCCTAGAAATTTGTTTGAATTAACCAATCATTGGTTTAACCGAGCTTTGGCTTCGACTTTGACTTGGCTTTGGCAAAAACGTGGGCACATTATGAATGCAATATACAATGTATGTGGACACTCTGATTATTGCTTTTATGTAAATACAGTATAACCCAGTTAAACCCAGCTCAGTTAAACCAAACGATCGGTTAATCCAAACTTTTTTCGGCGGCCCGGCAAAATACTACCATTTATGATATAAAAAAAGTCTCAGATGACCTTATAACCATATGAAAGTTTGGTTTAACCATACCGGAAGTGGCCTGGGGACCGACAATTTTGTTTGGATTAACCGATAGTTTGGATTAACCAACTTTTTTATATGATAAATGGTAGTGTTTTGCCAGGGCGCCGAAAAAAGTTTGGATTAACCGATCGTTTGGTTTAACCAAGCTTGGTTTAACGGGGTTGTACTGTACTGCAGATGCCTATGGTAGCCAAAACTAATTTTACTTCAAATGTCTCAAAACTTAGCCATTTAATATAAAAGTTACTCCAAACTACACGCCACGGGTGTGTCGGCCCGATAACGAGAGGTCGGATGGGGAAAAGGAGAGAATCGAGCAGTGGCATAGCACCTAATATTTAGACAAAAGATTCACCCCATGCTACAGTACCCTGAGTAGGGTGAAGAACAACCCATTAGAAAAAGTGGGGAAAGGCTGGGTAAATGAAATAAGCAGATACCATCCCGCTGCGAATCAAACCCAATGCGAGCATTCTGACTGACTTATTAATTTCAGGGAAGCGCAGGAAAGAATTGAGGCCATCATTATAAAGTCGGAAGACAGCACTGATCAATTGCTGGCTGAACTTGAGCGTGAGAAGGATATGGAGCGCGAGTTGGCCGTCGAGCAGGCGCGCAAAGAGGAAGCGGAAGTGGCGAGGCAGAAGCTGCAGAGCGTAGTGATCATGTACGAGAAGCAGCTGTCTGGGCTGAGGAACCACCTGAAGATCCGTAACGAGGCGTGTAGAGGGCTGAAGGACAAGATCGAGGTCCTGGTGACGGAGAAGCAGAAGATCCAGAAGGAGATGCTCACACTGAGAGTCGACTTCCAGCACTTCATCAACAATACGCAGCCATTCGAGAAGGGCAAGGCGGGTTATCTGATGGCGCCAATAAGGAGCTTCAATTTACCATGATTGTTTCTTATAACTTAAAGTTAGTCCGATAAAAGCATCAACATTTCAAAAGCAAAACATTTATCTAGATTTGAACCTATATATTCAACTTAGACACTGACATACTTATTAAAGTTGCAGTCTGATGGATTTGAGTTTCCGTCATTTTCTGAGATAAATATAGTAGGTTGATCGTTATTATCTACCTCACTTTAGATTGAAGTAACTTTTACTTTAAATGGCTAACTTTTGAGATATTTGAAGTTTGCATGTCAAAACTCTGACACCATAGACTTCTGCAGTAACAGGTTCTATTAAATTGGCTCGATATTCCATTCTATGTGGTGACAAGTGTTTGATGAGTGCACCAGTATCTAAGTTAGATATGTAGAATAAAATCTGTGGCGGAGTGGTTAGAGTGTCTGACTTTTTTCTAGGTCGGACTCCTAATCTGAAGGTCAGTAGTTTATTCCCCGTGCCCCAACCTCTGCCAATTTGGATTTCCACTGCTGTGTATAATTTACAGCGTCATCAAAGGCCAGTTGCTCTCATACCATGTCTTTATTCCCCGTGCCCCAACCTCTGCCAATTTGGATTTCCACTGCTGTGTATAACTTACAGCGTCATCAAAGGCCAGTTGCTCTCATACCATGTCTATCTGGTATGGGAGGTTAAAAATCCCTTGGGTCGGTAAAAGTGTAGGATCGGGCTTTCCATCGATAAACTGTCTAATGGTGAAAACAAGTCTATTCAGACTAATCCATGATAGGCAGTATAAATCTTCAAGAAAAAAAAGAAAAGATCACTGTTTTGGTTTTGAAAATGTTATATTTTCATCAGACTGTACAGCTTCATGGATTTGTTGCTACCACAGAAGGGGATAGTGAATCAAGTTAATGGAACCCATTGCTGCTGAAGCCTGGGAGGTCAGAGTTTTGTCGCCAAAATTAATTTAGCATGTTTACACTTCAAATATCTCTTAATTTAGTAATTTTGTAGCAAAGTTAGTCAAAACTAAAGCAAAGTAGACTAAGCAACCACCAATCAATCAAAACTGTAATGATCACCCTAATATATTTATTTCAGAAACTCAAAACCATCGGACTATGCAACTTTAAAATGTCTGATTTATAGTAGAGCGACTACAAACAATCATAAGATAACTAGCTACAGCAACCTATAGGATTTCTAATTTTATGGGGAAACACCTTTTGGGTTCGTTGCCCAGGGCTCATGGGAACCCATCGGTAATGATATTTTTTTTGTTTCATGAAACAGGTGATGGGAACGGCAAACTTATGGGAACCAAAATGTCGGGTTCCGTTGTTTTTACAGCACGATAACGACACATTACCGGAAACAATCGTTACCGTGAAATCCTATTGGTTGTTGCAGGACCAGATTTGTTGCTGATGCTGAAGAAACTAACTGCCTTTTTTTCCCCGGCAGAATACATCAATTTTGAGTTGGTGAGTTCACGGCTGGTTCCCGTGTCACGATCACTACTAGTTTGTATGGTGGTTGGGGTGGGAGCTGAACTCTAAATTGGTACTTCAGTGGGATATAGTTTCTTTTTATTCAATGATCTACCATAATGACCAAGTAGTTTGATAGATAAAAGATTCACCCCATACTTTTCTGTACAGTGAATGATAACGTTAGTCTAAATATGGGCGAAAATTGATTACTATGGAAAAGGAAGTGGAATTTCTGGTTCCGGTATCTAATGGCTCCTTATATTGGCACAGGGTTGGTGAAATGGGAGAGAATGCAAAAAGACAAAATGGCGACCATAAAATTTGGTCGATTTGACTTTTAAGTAGCGGGCAAATATTAAGATACATCTGAAGAATATATTTTGCTTCTTAAATTAAGAAGTTATCTGCTTATTTCATTTACCCAGCCGTTCCCCACTTTTTCTAATGGACTGTTCTCACCCCTACTCAGGCTAGTGTAGTACGGGGTGAATCTTTTATCTAGATGTTAGGTGCTATGCCACTGCTGAATACTCGTTTACTGTTATGAGGAATGAATGTGGTCTCTGGCAAAAAACGCAGAAATCAAGCTATTATTACACAGACGACGAATTTCCGTGAAAACGGGGATCTTCTCCTCATAGACTAGGCACTGTCAAGTAATCGCGGGGAAAATGCCAGAAGTCTGGGCCGAGTTCAGGGTCTGTTTCGGAGGCGGCCCTGACGTCACGCTAGTCTGAATGGCCAAGGCAGTTTGTTGTCTCAAAAATGGCCACCCCCATAGGTGGTGGCCATTTGCAATGGAAAAGCTGTGCTGTGATTGGTTAAACCACTGAATACGGCAGACATTTTCGAGGCACTTTTTGTCTCCTGTCTGAAATGGGAGACGTCTCCGCAGCACACCCTGAACGCGGCCCAGGTTTCAACTAGCCTTGTTGTGACTGTATTATCACCCATGCCTAGCTTGTTCTTGTTTGGATTTTGTGTTCTAGCTACATCTAAGGTCATAAAAACCTGATTCAAACTCAACTGTTATCACATGCACCCAGAGTCCTTGGAAATTTGTTTAGGTAAATATCAAAATCGCGGAAATACCGCCATCTTTTATCCCTGTGTAGTAATAATAATTTTAAAACTATTTGAAGAATGCACACCACATTCCCCTTCCCCTCCGTCCACTCATTACAGAACCTGGGGGAAATTGGTTGGACAATGTGGGAAAGAACTCAAAAGTAACGTATTGCGATAGCTTTCTGATCCGCTTAATTAGTGGCTTTCTACTAATTAATTTTCTTTAATGAGAATAATTGAACCATCAGTTTGTGATGGCACTATGCTTTCAGTATTGCAATGGTTTGACGTTAATGCCAATCAATGTTATGAATTTTATTCGTGGGAAAATATAATCACGTTTTTGATAGCTTTTCCTATGTGGAACATTCCACACGCCTGTAGGTACATGTCTGTGATATTGTTTCGTGTATAAAAATAACAAAAGAAAAAGACTTCCCGAAAGCACGTCATTTCATCATCAGTTATTAAGACTTTCCAGATTGATGGATCATTTATACATGTATATGGGACGTTCTCAGAAACTGTGTACCACTTTTGTGACATGGAAAACATTGCAAATAATAACAGTCCATGTTGATATGACAGTTTATATGTTGTGCATGTCAGAGTTGAATTTTCACTCTCACTTTTTGATTTAGATCTTGTGCAATTTGAGAAAGCTGCTACAATTCACTGTGTAACATCCATCCATAATATCATTTTAACCCATACTCAAAATTCAAACAAGATTTTATTGATCACAGTTACACCAAAAGAATTGCTTCTTACAAGAAAAAACCCGTTTGGTTACATGTATCATGTCTATATGAAAATTGTCATATTTGTACTTTAATACAAAAATCACATTTTGTAGGATAGATTAAATACATTTAGTATTGTTAATATTCTTAATAGACAGTCAACAATAACTATTTGACCCCAGAAAGAAGGCAAAATCATTAACAATGTAACATGGAAACCCAAAATCTGGTACATAACTTCTGAGAATGACCCATGTAGTAATGGACTATTTCTCTAAACAGTGCCAACAGTATTATTGCAAGCACCAATTAGTATACTAATTGATTGAATAGTACGATGTAGTTCAACGATTCATATAATGCTGCGCTTTCAAGTAAAAGTAAGTAAACCTATGGTGCACCCACATTTTGGACATAATTGATCGCTGTGATGTATAATTATATATTATGTATTCAAGCAAATCTGTGACAAATAGTAATTGTACTGGGCAGAAAATATATTCAAAGATACCAAAGGAAATTCTGATGAAACCCATGTATTAAATCTTATTTATTTTCTTAAATTTCGGAGAGTATTGGGATACTGCATCTATTACAGTTTTCAGATATCTGAAAAATACTGACCCATGCGATATGATTATGTTCTTATATTATTAATGCGGACCTTTCATGAGCCATTTCTCTCACTATACACTTGGTGGCAGCACCTGTTCCAGGTCCAAGTCGGCCATCATGGTTGGATAGAAGGGTGTAGGCGTGTGTGTGTGTTGGTGATGTAAGTGTGTGCAGTGGGGGGGGGGGGGGTGTGTAGGTGTGTGTGGTGAGTGTTTAGGTGTGGGGTGAGTGTTTAGGTGTGGGGTTTAGGGCTGTGGTGCGGGTGTAAGTGTGTGGTGGGGGTTTAGGGATGCAAGACACCCCAACACCACCACATCCCTAATACCCCACCACACCACCCCCACACATGCCTATGTCCTCACCACCCCCACCACACACACACCTACACCCCAACCATACCCAATCACCCCCCCCCCCCACACCATACCCCCACCACACACACCAAAATCCTCACTACACCTCCACCACACAAACCTACTCACCATACACCCCTAAATCCCCACACACCAACATCCTCACCACACCCCTCACCTCCACCACCACACACACACACACTTACACCCCAACCCCATCATACCAACTCACCACACACCCCTAAATCCCCATACACCCCCACCACACACACGAAAATCCCCACCACACCCCTACACCTCCACAACACATGAGACCGGCAGGGTGCGCCATCTGACGAGAGAGTCATGCAAACTGAAAAGTCCCCATTATAGCACATGTTCTATAGTATAGGAACATGTCTAATTCCCTTTAAATCAAGGTATGCGGCCCTTATATTAAGATTATATTGACAATTTAAACAGTTAGGTAACAAATCAGTGAAGATCAATGAAACCAATTGAATGTTTTGTCAATAAAATGAAAACAAAAACATTAAGTTTGGTGTTTTACCAAGTCAAACGGAAATAAAAATCTGAAAATGTATATATATTTTTTAAAAAGGGGGAAAAAAAGCTTTATTTCTTCATGGATATGCTTAGTAGTTGTGACATATATACAGCTAATGATACAATATTGCGATGATTAAAGCCTCGTACAATATCAAATGCATTATAATGAAGACATTCAAAATAGTCCTGTCCTACACAATGTGGTCTTAGGTTTGTTTGAGGTTTTTGTTGTAATTTCCATCGTCGATTCAACTCA
Source organism: Branchipolynoe longqiensis (assembly GCA_030323885.1). NCBI lineage: Eukaryota > Metazoa > Annelida > Polychaeta > Phyllodocida > Polynoidae > Branchipolynoe > Branchipolynoe longqiensis. The sequence continues at coordinate 28,151,057 of CM059190.1, read as the reverse complement.
CCACGATAGATAAATCAAATAGCTCCATCCACCCTCCCAAATAAAAATCTGACGGAATCAAACGCAACAATTATATATAAAATACCGAATGGTGGTTAGGTTTTAGAGTCGTTCTGATCACTACTACTCTGTTAATCGGCATTGCCAACGCGCATCGTCCTACTCCACTGATGCATCACCATGTATGGGTTGTTAAAAGCATTTGTTTTTTGCCTAATGTACAAATTTCATATTAATTTTGAATTTCATATCAATTTTGACGTTTAAAAAAACAACTAACTCTGGTCTTTTCGACCAGAGTGTCATTGTGACCGCCTTAACACAATATTGGTCCGGAGCTTAGCTTTAACCCATACACAGCCTGTGCTCTGATTAGTCGTGACTACACTGGACTCTGGTGAAGATACTCAGGCTGAACCTTGGCCACTTTGCGATACTCCTTGGCAAGGGTTTTAGGGCACTGCATTTCACACCAACTGATGGGAACCATGGAAACACCTGCAATCAAGTAATTAAAAATAACTTATAGGAAGAATTCATGCATGATCAAAGTTGGAGCTACCAGGGTTCATGCAGCTATTCAGGAACCAAATCTAAGACCATTATAGGGCCTTTTCAGGTAAATGATTTTTGTAAAGCCGAACAAATATGACAATGATTATACATGTAAAATTCTTTATGGTTTTACTTCACCAGGTTTCTGTATGCTATTTTTATAATGCAAAAGAACAACTAGGGAATTAACATCTTTATTATACTTAACAATTGTCCTAAGCACACACCTGGCCATTCACAACACCATTGTCAATCAAATTTACCCTTTCTCCCCAAAATCCCCCCCCCCCCTCTGACATTTTGTTAATTTTCAAGGCCTTTTCAAATTTAAGGCCCTTTTAAGAGACACCCTCAAATTCAAGGCCTTTTCAAGATTGTGCGAACTCTGGATACTGCATCTCGCAATCCCTCACCGTAACTTGTGGATGGGGTGGGGGGTGGGGGGTGGGGGGTGGGGGACTCACAGATCCAGGCCTGCCTCAGAAACTTTAATTCAGAAGAAAGCTATTGACCCTACAAAAGTAAAAGTATCTTTCTTTAGCAACCCCTGTGATGACGAACGCCGGGACATGTACGAACAAATGTTCGATGTGGAAATTATATTTAGTCTCATTTGGCCGACTGTCCACCCAATGACAAGACAACTGTTATTCTCTCGCAACTCTGGTAAACTATTTAGCTTACTTTCAAATCAAAACAAAATTAAAGAGTCTAAAGACACAATTAACTATAATGCAGTGATCGACTATAGGTTAGAATACCTTAGTACACCGCTGGCATGCAGTCAACCTACCTGCTTCACTGGTTGCTATGACAACGCCGAGTTCATTTTCTGCTGTAGTTAGACTATATGAGGAGGCATCCCCGAGAGGTAGCTAAGCGTTGTGGTCAAGGAGTATACCAACAAGGATGAAAGTGGTCTTGGAGGAAAAAAAACGGAAATCTACAATGAGATGGTCACAATAATGACAGCGGAACGTTCTCGAAGAAGAATCCATGACGATTGATCCAAAAACTATGTTTGGAGAGTACTCAGGAATGAACATGGTCTGGCTAAAAACGCGGAAATCAAGTCGAGATTATTAAATGGACTGAATTTCAGCGAACGCGTGGTTCTCCCCCCCCCCCCCCCCCCCCCATAGAATTAGCATTGTCAGGGGGTCAGCTTTCAATTGTCCTTGTGACTATATTACCGCCCATGCCTAATGCTATCTTATTTGGGTTTAATGTTTTAATGACATTTATGGTCATATACGAAAGGGATTCACTAACCAACTGTTGTCATATACATCCTTAGCATTTTGCTTAACATTAATCAGTAAATATTTAAATAAATCACGGAAACATAATCGCGGAGATCTTTCATCCCTGATATATTATATGCATAGCCGCCCCCCCCCCCCCAGACACACAGCCCCTAGTATTAGATGACCATTTATCTTTATATTAACGCCATGTTTTATTAATATTCAGGACAGATGTGTTATGGGAAATAATATGTTGCCTAAAGACTATAGATTATGGTTCTATACAACGTCAATTCCACCAGTCGAAAGTGTTCAAGACCTTTTTGATTTGTGGATCAATCATTATAGCAGCCCTCGTCAGCATTTAAAAATAGACACCATCATATTGTGTTACTAAATAAGTGACTTGATAGGTGGACACCGGGAGGGCTAAAAATGTCAGCACTCGATGAAACACCATGTGACCTGAAGACCAGGTTGGTTGTTACTGTTAGGAGTTTTACGTCCTGGCAACATCTAAGATCATATCAAGAGCAGAATACCTGCCCCAAAAATGGGTGGACGATGGTCAGACTGATTTGGAACTGACTGATTTGAATCTAACCAGCCCACCCGGCTGCTAAGAGTCTAACTAGTTACAGATACAGGAAGGATAAGTACATTTGTTGGTTGCTAGAGTTTTACGTCCTGGCAACATCTAGGGTCATATCAGGACTGGTACCGACTTATGATGGTGAGCACATATGGTGACTTTATAGTGCTTCCCTACTGGAAATCAGGCTGCTGGCACCATGACCCGATATCCCACTCAGTCACATTATCCTGACACTGAGCTAACCCATCCTTGCCATGTCCTATTAATGCCGAGCGCCAGACTCGGAAGTGACAAGTATCAATTGATTTGACTCGACCGGGAACCGAACAACCGACTTTCCGCATGCGAGGCTCGCGTTCTACTGATTCCGCCACCGCGCCCGGAATGTCCATTTGCTACATTTATTTTAGACACAAGGTGGTTGTTTAGAGAGCTTCAAGACAATTCAAAGGATACAACGCGTGCTAGGAGCAGATCGCCAGGCCGGAAGCACTTATACATTTCAATCTGAAATATAAGTCGTAATACTAGAGTGAATATGGGCTTGAAAGGAGAAAAATAACAATCAAACCCACGGCAGTAATACAGTCGAATATAATCCAGTTTCGACTAGAGATTCCACACACATCAATATATCACTTCTCAGTTCCTCCCCACGCTGCCCAAAAAAGATCCCCTGGGGCCCACTCATGGGTTAATGGAGGGATACTCTATACAGCATTTTTGTGTAAATAATCCCCAATTGAAAAATGGCTGGAAGACCATAGTCTCGTATTTAAAAAAAATCAATCCAATCAAAACAAGACTTATATGGGAACAAAGAGAGTCAGAATCGGTACTAGTCGTAGTATTAAACTCAAATTTTAAAACTTATAACATTTTCGAAACTAAAACACTTATCTAGATTTGATTCTACATATCCAACTTAGATACTGGTGCACACACTAATCATTTATTGCTTCACATAAAGGAATACTAAATCAAATCAATAGAAAATGTCACTGCCGGAGCTTATGGCTTAAGACTTTTGATGTGTACACCAACATTAATTTGCCATGTTTTCACTTCAAATATCTACAAGTTTGCCATTTAAAATAAAAGTTACTTAAAATTGAAATAAAGTATATTATAATGCTTAACCTAATATATTTATATCTACAAGTTTGCCATTTAAAATAAAAGTTACTTAAAATTGAAATAAAGTATATTATAATGCTTAACCTAATATATTTATATATTTTTTCCCTCCCTTTCGGCAGAAACTCAAAAGATTGGACTATGCAAGTATAACACGTGGTGCGTTTAGATAGTAGTTGTCTTTTCCTGTATTGGGGTTCCGTTACACAATACTTATCTATATCCACACCTCGTGTGCATTTATCAATTCATTTACACAACTTACACCACAAGAGAGAAAGGCTGTGCAAGCCTTGTTTTCAATCACATAAAAATAGCTTTTTCCTCCTTAGTAAATGGAGGCTCAAATCAGGACTAACCGCATCTTTTTCTGTAGCTCGGACATCTTCTCTCCTTAAAGAAAAGAATGGATACATTTTAATGATTAAATAACTCGATAGGTTGGTTGTTGGAGGTTTATGTCCTGGTATGCGGGTATTGCAGTACCTCTGATACCTTAGGTGTTAAATACCTCAGGGATTTTGACGCCCCTGCCTTGCAAAGTTGTAAACCACTGCCTTGTGGTACAGGTTCTTGATAGAACCAAAGGCTAAGGGAGTAAACCCTAACAGAAAACCATGTTACCGTGGCAGCATTAAGGGTGGTGATGAATGGAACTCCCAACATCTCCCGACCAGCCACTGCAGGGACAAATAGTTTGCGCCTGTCTTGACGTGTTCTTGCCGGTGTGAGACCTCTATTTGGTCCCCGAGAGAGTGAGGCTAGTAACTTGCAAAAGCCAGCAGCACTTCAACACTTTGCAAGCAGCTTTTATGAAATGTCCAACCGCATGAAATAACATCACTCTCACAGCAGAGATCTAATTGGAGAGCGGCGGTTAACTAATGAAAGCAGTCTTTGTCGCATTGCGACTGACAGCATGATGATGATGATGATGTCCTGGCAAACATCTAAGGTCATATCAGGACGGGAACCGACTTGTGACAGTGCACACTCATGGTGACTTTATAGTGCTGTCCCTCTGGGACACATGACATATCTCACTCAGTCACATTATCCTGACACTGAGCCAACCAGTCCTGCCCTATCCTAATAATGCTGAGTGCCTGGCTAGGAAGCCACAAATATATATTTTTAAGTCATTGGTTTGACCCGACCAGGGTTCGAAAAGTGGCTTCGGGAGAAAACAAATCCGAGAACCTGAGAGTGAAGTGATAACAGGGTCACAACAATGACATTAGAGCTCTCCAATCAGTCTGAAATGACGAAAGCATGGTGCTAAGGCTATGATAGGAAACTATTGACTGCAACTTGACTTCCAGTATTTTCCCGCGATTCCCCTATGTAAGTGGTCAACATATGAGAAGCTCTCCTTGTTTTCAGAGATCCTCACTGCAACCAGCACAGGACCACCAACACCACTAAAATATTAGCCAACAGCCAACCCAAAGCCGGCCATCACCAAGTGTGAAACACAGTTCTTTCATGGTCCAAATCTCTCCGGGATTTTCTAATTATATTTAGGTAATAGATTGGAGAAAACCGCTGAATTTCCCAAATATTCTTTTTAGAAATATCTCAAATCGAAGAGTACCACCAAATTGTGACATTCTGTGAAATATCAGAGATCGTTATCCTCGATCGTTACTGTGAAGACAACTGCTCTGGGCTTTCAACTGACCTGATCATGTCCCGGAAAGTCATATGAGATGCTGTCAAATATTAGCCGACAGCCAAACCCAATGCTGGCAATCGCCGAGTCTGGGATGCAGTTCTTACATGGTTCAAATCTCTCTAGGATTTTCTAATTATATTTAGGTAATAGATGGGAGAAACACGCCAATCTTCCCATATATAGACTATATACTTGCGAGCATTCCCCATCTTGGGTTAATTCAACTGGCCATATGTCTGCGAACGCACTTTCGGCTCGCCTGATGGTTTCATTATATATGTGCTAGTCGACGCCACCCGTGCCTGGCCCGACCTAATTCAGCGTTGGTGAGTACCAACAAATTGTAACATTCCGTGATATCTCAGAGATCTTTATCCTCGATGGTTACTTGGAAGAAAACTGCGCCAGGCTTTCAACTGACCTGATCATGCCCCGGAAAGTCTCTCGGAGTGTGATGCCGTCCACACTGAGAATACTACATTTGCAGAAACGTGGGTTCACATTCGTCACCTGGTAATAAATCAAATCATGGGTACATACTGGTACCAATGTACTGGGAGTAGTAGGAACACGGAAAGTACTAACAGTTTGATATTCGTTTCCTAGATTGGTTGGTTGTATTTTACATTCTGACAACATCTAAGGTCATATAAGGACAGGTACCGACTTGTGATACTGCACAAGCATGGTGACTTTATAGTGCTGCCCCACTGGGAGACCAGGCTGCCAGCCCCATGACCTGATATCCCACTCAGTCACATTATCCTGACACTGAGCCAACCAGTCTTTGCCCTATCCTAATAATGCCGAGGGCTTGGCTAGAAAGCAACAAGTATCTATTTTTAAGTCATTGGTTTGACTCGACCATCGTTTGGACCCATGGGTTCGAATCCCACAATCTTCCAAAAATGGGAGACGGATGCTCAACTCATTCGGATATCCTGTCTGGTCAAATCATAGAATTACCCGTATTATCTGGTGATAGAACTAAGAAAATCCCCAGTTCCCCATGGTTATGTGAATTAATATAAGCTATAACTAGACTAATATAGCGACCAGCAATATCTAGAATAATATCCAAAAGATCGAGTTTATTACTGAAGTGTAAATAGCCACCTCCAGAATCAAATATATATTCCGATAGAGACACCAACATTTCTGTGATCAATCCATGCAAAATTCATCCAGCTTAGGTTTAGCTCTGTAATGACCAATCTCTAGTCCTCATGGATGAAAGTGGTCTCCGGGAAAAAAAGCGGAAATGCAGATATTTTTCCATAGGTTTAGCATTGTTAGGGAATCGTGGGCAATTTCCGGAAGTCAGGTTTCATATATATTGACATATGCTGACAGTGCTGCAGCGTTTATTAGTAGTATATGCTGATAGTGCTGCGGCGTCTGCACCACATAATAGTATATGATGATGGTGCTGCGGCGTCTGCACCATATAATAGTATATGATGATGGTGCTGCGGGATTGACAAATCCCGGAAATCAGCGAAATCGTGGAGATCTTTCATCCCTGAGTCCTTACCCTGGCAGAGATGATCGAGGAGGTGGCCGGAACAATTGATTGCAGTTTGCGCGTGCTGACGTTATGAACGACCTGACCGTGGAAGCCAAATATACACATTATTTAAAACACTGGTTGCAATTCTTTTAAACGATCAAACGACAGAAATAAAACTAATTAACTTATCAAGTCTATTAATAAGAAACTTTCTTTGCAAGTTTATCTGACAATGTTAGATACCACTACATGTATGCATAGAATTAGTAAATACATTTATCATTAGGTCAATCAATAATTACTTAATTTATCTAGATTCATTCAATCGTGCATATGAATATTTTATAGGCTTAGTAAACATTATAATCACTACCTTAAATCCTTTAAAATTTCGTGAGGGTGCTGAAAATGGGAAATATTGCGCATAGAGCGGGAATCGAACCCACATCTCTGACATACCAGGCCAGTATGATAACCACTACATCACCTAGGCTCCCTGATGTCACCACACTACCCACGCCTACCTGTATATGTGGCTCCTTGCCTGAGAGTTCAGTGCAGACTACTACACTCGTACCCCTGGAATTGTAAGTCTTTTAAATGGTCATTTAATGCTTACAATTACATACAAAAATGTATGTACATACATACATACATACATACAGGCAATGTATTGACACATATATATACACAAGGTAGGTTATACAACCATACAGCGTGTAGCTTGTACAGGATCATGGTCATGGCAACCAGTGTTGTGGGGTTGATGGAAATGGGAAATAGTGTGCCTAGAGTGGGAATTGAACCCACATCTCTTGCATTCTGAGCCAGTGTGCTAAGCAATACGCCACCTAGGCTCCCTGATGTTATCACCCAATCCATGCCCACCTGTGTATGTGGCTCCTTGCCTGAGAGGTCAGTGTAGACTACTACAATAACATTAACAATGACTTCCGTTTCTGTATGTTGTTGTTGTTGTTGAAGATTTATACTGCCTATCATGGATAAGCCTGAATAGGCTTGTTTTCACCATTAGACAGTTTGTCGATATAAAGCCCGAGCCTACACTTTTACCGACCCAATGGATTTTTAACCTCCCACACCACATAGACATGGTATGAGAGCAACTGGCCTTTGATGTCGCTGTAAGTTATACACAGCGATGGAAATCCAAATTGGCAGAGATGGGGGCATGGGGAATCGAACCACCGACCTTCAGGTTAGGAGTCCGACCTAGAAAAAAGTCAGACACTCTAACCACTCCGCCACAGAGAACACCACAGAGTAAAAATGCATGCATCTTCTTTTAGCGGGGGATGAAGGCTAGTTTGCTTACTTTATCATTTTTGGTTGAAGTATTAACAAAGCCTGCGAGACTGGAGTAGATGAACCCGTGCCTCACGTAGGTGCCCTGTCCTCCCAGGTGAGTCGGGTCCGTCTTTCGTATCGGTTGCCCTGCATTATTACAGAAATGTAACATATTTGAATGTTGGCAGTGGCTACGAGTACATGAGTGTTGTATGTGTAGCCTGGCAGTCTAAACATATGGAACTGACTGCACATGCGCCTTATCGCTACGCATATGTGAGCCATATGCTTAGACCACATGGCTAAATATACAGCAGGTCTATAGGAACAATGATCTAGCAATTTTGGATTGACAAATAATTATTTTGTGTATTATTACGCATGTCAAACATGACCACCTTCAATTGCAGGGTTTCCTCCAAACTTAATCATTATTTTGTTAGAAAAATTAACTGACACTAGTTACTCCAAACTGATTTTTGAAATGTATGTTTGCATTTCACTTTTGTGATACTCAAATAGAACTTTATACACAGATTTCAGTGGTATGAAATTGATCTTGATGTAATAATCGGTTAAAAAGTTATGAGCATTTTAACATTTAATTTTGAGGGCTTTTCTCATCCAAAAACAAAATTGGCCAAATTAGCAAATTCACAAAGCCATAGAACATGTGCATATACTTGGAAACCAAAACTAAGGACATAATCAAGTTCCATATATCATGAATATAGATTGCATTTTTTTTTCAGGAAGAAAAACAACAAAATTGCACTGATATACAGTAGAACCTCCCTACATCGACCAACCTTTAAGTGTCCATTTAGGGAGGTGGTCGGTTTAGGAAGTAAGAATATTGTTACAATAGTATTGTTGGGACACAAATAAAGAGATCGATACAGGGGAGTGGTCGATCTTTGGAGGTGGTCGGTTAGAGAGGTTTTACTGTACCACTTTTAAAACAGCTAAAATATCAATTTGGCCCTGTCGTATAGTTAACAGTACCTATTTACTACCTAACAATAAAAGTAACATTTTCATGGAAATTTCAAAATGCCATATCTCAGCTTCTAATTAAGATACAGAAATAAATTTGGTATCACTAGAACCGGCAGAACTGTATAGATAACTTGCATGTACAATTTAGACAATTGAACACAAAAATTGTGTTCCAACTACTATTCATGACATGAAATTCGGTTGTACACCTCCACAATGTCTTCAATACACTCCACATGACAATCACAGCATTCACTGCTCACAGACAACATTATGGAGTACTAGTACCGACCCCCCCCCCCCCCCTCCCCAAGGGGGAGGCTAAGGAATAACACATGCATATATATACATAAACAGTACCCGTGCTCAAGAGGTGGAAAATGAAATCACCAAAATCCGGCAAACAAAATGATAATAGCTGTACGTGGGCTGCCATTTGTATACTCGTGTTGAATCGCGTAATGAGAGCGATTGGTTAATAATATACTCGTGCTGATATATAAATAAATTAATAATTTTCCGAGCGTTTAGTGGGGGTCAGCCATAAGTATTCTTTTTAGAATGCATTTGATCTCAATGGAATATATATAAAAGGAAAGAGCTTGAAGGGCCCTTAAACAGGGTAGTCATATACGTTTTCTCAAGTAAATTTGAAGCAAGTTACGTTGATTTGAACTTGATAAAATCAGGCTATCATGGGCACTTTGTTCTATAGTATCGCTGCTATTACTAATAGTAAACCCTGTGACCCTGTGACCCTGACAGTATGAGTGTCACTTAACACAACCGCACTAGATCAATGTTTACATCAAATTGATCACATATCTCCTTTAGGAATTGATCAAACGTCCTTAAAAGTTCACAAGTTGTAGACAACTAATGAAGGAACAACAATTTCATAGTTTGATCGAATAATTTAATCCCCTTTTAGTGATTTCATAGAGATTTTGTGGAGAAAAGTAGAAGTTGAAATTTATCATTGGTGAAATTGATCAACTGCAGCGGATCAAATATCAACGTTGGGAATCGATCAAACATCCTTAAAATTTCACAAGTTGTAGACAACTAACGAAGGATCAATAATTTTATAGTTTGATAGGATAGTTGAACCACCTTTGAGTGATTTGATGAAGATTTCGTGGAGAAAAGTAGAACTGGAAATTCAACCATAAACTTTTAAAACTGATACTGATCCAATTAAAACAATTCAAAAAGGAGGATGTAGAGAAATCTGTGCCCTATGTCATGAATACAAGACCTAAATTGTAGCTAGAAAACCCTCCTTTTGAGGAACTGAAAGGTAACGTCTACCGCAAAGCACCTCCGCGCAGCTGAATGGGGCTAGCGTTACCGTCGTTGCCAAACCGATTTGCGGCAATCTAAGGCTAAGCATTGTTTATATATGTGACAAAAAAATTCAAAGTCAACAGATTCCAACATAAAATATAGCATTGCAAAGGTATTGGAAGACCTTTCTAATAATACCTAAATCATCATCCTGTGACTATTATAAAGGAAGTTGTGACACTTTATAAAGCGTTTTTTATGGGTAATTTTCGTCCATTGTTTCAATGGAAAACCAGTTGAATTCTGTGACCCATCTCATGACTCATGAGTCTTGGCTTCGCGGCAATTGGCGGTATTCGCACATACATAGTAGGTATGTTGGAATTTTTTTTAAATTTACCATAGAGAAATGATACTCATACCATTGTAAAGAGCCAAACAAATGCTTTTAAATAACACAAAGATCATGCATATTGATCTAGTATTAAGAAAGTTATGATTTTTTATTTATTTAAAATCGCATGTTTTTGTGTCCTATAATTAGACTGAAACAAAGGGAATGGGTGTGACCCTAAACAATGCAAACTGAATGAAAAGAGTGCATAACTTCAGTAGTTTTCATGATATGTACATGGTTTTTGTAATGCATCAAAGCCTGAGTTTGTATTATTAATTATTTAATTAACTAATTATTTTATTAATTAATCTCGACGAGTAGCTGAGCGATCTTCTTACAGAAAAAGTGAAATATCTCTAAAACCACACCACCTAGAAACAAATCGCTTGGTAGACATATAGAAAACATGTTTACCAAAAAGATTATATTAAATTGATAGGGTTAGGGTTCTGGATTTCTCTTAATTTTGAATAAAATAAACGTTTTGCACTGCGCGTACCGCCAGGCTGAGTCATGCGTGCCCGAGATGGTGAGCTCGCTTATTGAGCTACCAGTACCAGCGTGGCCGATCCCATCGCGCAAACCAAGATACTTTCCGTTACAAAATTAACCACTTTCGAGGGATAGGATCGTGATAATATTTGGTATAATGTGAGACAAGACATTAATAATTTGGGCCATATATTTTTTATTTATGGCCAAAGTGATTTTGAACTGATTTGAGCATCCAAAATGAGTGCAAATGTTTAAAATTGTGTCACGAACGAACGAATCATCAGAAATTCAAAATTCGAAAACGATGACATTCAGAAAGCTTTCCTTTATATCTGGTGAACAGGATTCCCCGGTATCACCAGCCGTTAGCCTATGATAAGCGATTTCAGAACACATGTTGAAACTAGTTCGCGCACTCCCGATCACAACGATCGGGGACAACACGGCGGCGACGCACCGCGTGGATGTCAACATACCTATACATAGCTACATTGTAAGCAAAAGTTGAAGTGCTGCGGATCAAATAACTCTCTTGGCAATCTATCAAACATCCAAAAATCGTGAGGTGTGCACTCCCCTAGCACACCTACCGATTGCGATTCCCGATTTTTAGGGCTAAAACGGTAGGTGTGCGCTAGCATTACGATTGCGATTCCCGATTCGAAAAATGAATCGGCCCGATTTCAGTTTTAAGCAGATCGGGAGTTTTAGTGCGCGAATCCTATACGCCATGTGTGTACCTAGCATAAGACTTCCACGCCCGACGAGCGATAATTGGAGGACCGTGGGCAAGCAACAGCATAATTGTTATCCAGTTGCCATTATATTCCAGGTAATGTTCCCAGGTTAATGTCAATAAAAAAAGGAACCTATTCTCAATTATATACCATAATTAAATTATCACCTATGTGTATTTTCATCAAATAGAAAAACAGAATATACCTGGGACAACAACTGTGGGAGCTGCCATGTTGGATAGGCAAAGTTGCACGATAACGATTCTAAATACAACACAAATTAAATGTCGCGCGATCACTTATATTGTTTTACTCCCTCTTTTTAGCAACCCAGACATTACTCTCATAGAAATGTGGACCACAAGTTCAGGTATACCACAATTAGGAAAATAGCATATTAAAAGGTGTAATGACTTGTTCCTATCAATTTAAAAAGAACCCTCAATTCTATAGAGGGGGTGTAATGACGTCACGAGGCAACTTTCGCTGGCCATATTGGATTATATCCAGAAGGCTTGCACCTGTCTACATTGTGGTTATTTACCTATTTGTTGGTTTATTTGTCACTGTTTTGAGCAGTTTGGCCTCAGAAGTTTTGTTAAAGTGCTGAAAGTAAACACATTGGATGTATACTGCCCAGAACACAAGGAAAATGATGTTACTGCATCAGCATACATTCACAACAGGGCTAGGCAAGGGTGCTCGTAATCCAAGATGGCTGATTGCTGACCTCTGACCACTGAGTGATGACGTCACATGCACTACCTCTATTCAATTTGAATACTGAATGTAGCATATAATGACATTATGAGGTTATTACTCCGTTTGCCAATATTGATATACTAGTAATATGAATAAGCAATGCTTAGGACCGACCCACCAATATAACTACAGCAAAGTATTTTATGATTTTTTTTTACTCCACTCGCGGTGTTCGCTTTGAAATTCTATCAACTCGGGTGACCTGAATACGGCCGTCGTTTCCGCGAAGTAAACTATTAATATTAATATTTCATTTGTGCACCCATGTTTATGCCAAATTGTTATTTATTTCTTTTAATTTTGAATAAAATCTAAGTTTTGAACTGCACGTATTGGCAAATTCTATGGCAGCGGACATTTGTTTTGATATATTATTAACCAATAGCTGACCCCGAATACCGCCAGAGTAGCACGGAGGAACACATACACTGGTCCCAGTGACGTCATCACACCATATATGGAAGGTCTGTGGGGAGGGACCAGTGTACTTGTTCTTCGATTCGACGTGTGCTACTCTGTGGCGGCGCAAAGTTAGGCCAATTGCTGTAATCCATCCTGCTTGCTCCGTACCGAAGTTTGACGAGCGATTTCCGTTTCCGTTTGCTGGATTTTGATTTCTCGCACAGGAGTTTACAAATGGCGGCGCCCATAGGGGGCTATTTCCGTTTCCGTTTGCTGGATTTGGGTGATTTCATTTCCCACTGGGTAGGAGTATTGTTTATGACTTATGTGTATCTATCTACATGCGTTAGTCTTAAGCCTCCCCGTGGGTGGGTCGGTATTATTACTAGCCTTCCAGGCTGTTATCAGGAATCTAATATTCAAATTTATGACTAGACTTGACAAGTCAGAAAATAGAAGAGAGTGATCTCAGATTTATGTCTGCCATATGGAGGCATTGGTACAAACTACTGTATGTAGACCAATATTTTGATATTGGTTAGAATGGTAGTATTCATACTATTACTTCTATGTTATTCACATTTATTTTTATATCTACCTGCTATATATGGACCAAATTATGTAACTCCCATAATCCTGAGTCTGAAATTTTGTCTTGAAGATTTATACTGCCTATCAATTATCATGGATAAGTATGAATAGACTTGTTTTCACCATTAGACAGTTTGTCAATAGAAAGCCTGAGCCTACACTTTTACCGACCCAAGGGATTTTTAACCTCCCACACCACATAGACATGGTATGAGAGCAACCAGTCTTTGATGACACTGTAAGTTATGCACAGAGGTGGAAATCCAAATTGGCAGAGGTGGGGGGGGGGGGGGGGCACAAGGAATCAAACCACCAACCTTCAGATTAGGAGTCCTAGCTAGAAAAAAGTCAGACACTCTAACCACTCTGCCACAGAGAACACCAAAGAATTGAATTGAATATTAACCAATTGTCTAATGGTGAAAACAAGACTATTTAGACTTATCCATGATAGGCAGTATACATTTTCAAGAAAAAAAAAGTGCGCTTCATTGTGTCTTATGAAGAACATAATAATACTTCAAATATTTCCAAAGTCAGCCATTTATAATCAAGTAGGCTAAGGTAGATTACAACGATTAACCTAATATAGCCTATTTATCCGAAAAAAAAGATGCTGCCAGGATAGAAAACCCCAGTAAAGAAACGAACATAAAAATGAAATTAATGATCTTGCTGCTGTAAAATAAGACATGCTGCGTATATCAAGGCTTTGGTGGTGTTATTTGTTCTCGTGCTAGAAGTGGACTGATCCCCCCCCCCCCCCCCCCCCCCCCCCCCACACCCGTTGCTGGTCTATGGCACCTCGCCCCTCCACCTCCTCACCACCCTCCACCCCCAGTGTCTGTGTTTCTTTACTTCTTCAGTTATGAGGTTTGAGTTCATTAATAAGGATTTAAAACATAGGTAGCAATTAGTAACTAGACATATCTATCTCTGAATCTAGATTGATCTAATTCTGGAATAATCTACACCTAAATGGAGAGAATCCCAATTTTGTCAAAAATAATTCAGAAACCTGTATACATTGACTGTTGGACCACATCTATTCTCTGTACTTTCTATGAACCATGATATTGATAAATAGGGAAAACATTAATAAAACAAGACAGATTTGCCCTATTATTCTATATCTAAATCTAGGTTTTACTAGATATAAATTCAGATTGTAAATGTCTTGAAAGGAACTTGCTTCACAATTATGCAGTTATTAAGCTGGCACTGAATTGAAGACACTGTCTTTCTAAAATGTTTGATTATATTTGGTATCTCTATTTTATTTTCCTATAAATTTGTTCCTAGATTCAGTGATCTTTTTGGTTTTATCCAATACATTCATTCTGAAGTCCTACCCAGAACAGCATGTAAAATATTCCGATAATCGGCAGAGGGGGGAAATGGAAATCCTCTATTATTATTCTGTGTGGCCAGAGTGTGTGTATATATGTATGTTGGGTATATATATATATATATATATGGCTTGGCCCATGCTTGAGGGCAGGTAATTATAACAATAGGGATGATTGGCAGGTCTGAGTGATTGCACTCAGGGCCTGGCTCTCTTCTGAGGTAGGGGTCAATGCACACAGGGGTCAGGGTTGGTGGTGGCCACAGGTCAACCAGCTCTGGGGTGGTGGGCAGACCACTGGCGGTCATGGTAACCAGGAATGCCAAGTCCCTATTGGAGGAGCTGGGAATGCCGCTTCCCTATTGGTTGATAGAATGGCATGATCCTATACCAAGAATCCATGTACTATATATAATAAACCAGAGGGCTTGGGCTCTCTCTTCTTACACTCTTACTTTGCTTTATTTTCTCTCCTTCTCCCCGTCTGTATTGTTTTTCATTTTAGCCTACCTACATAGCCACATACTCGAACACCAACCCTACAAGCAATCGCCACACCACTACCACCAGAGAAAGGGTTTATGGTGGAAATAGTCTATTGGGGTCTTTTTGTTGGGGCGCAGTCTGAGCCTATATCTGGACTACTTTACGCCCAACATATCGACATGCAACAGTCACACATTGGGGTCCACTTGTACCCCAGTCACACGAGAGGCAGCGTTCGCCGCCAACCTCCCTACGCCCAAAAGGACGCCAACCACCCAGCGTTCCATTCGATACATTGATTCAAATACGTGGTAGGCGCCAGGGCGGCACCAGGGCGGCGCCAGATCGGCGCCAGATCGGCGCCAGATCGGCGCCGGCTGTCGCCGTATCAGGGCCGGGGAGGCATCAGGGCGGTGCCAGGGCGGCGCCAGGGCAGCGCCAGGGCGGCGCCATAGTACCTACCACCCTGTGAGCATGGCATTGCATATTTTGGCGCCGCTAGGTCGGCGCCAGATCGCCGCCAGATCGCCGCCAGATCGCCGCCATCTCGGCAACCCAGGGCGGCACCAGGGCGGTGCCAGGGCAGCGCCAGGGCGCCAACCATTTTGAATGGCGCCGCCGGAACAGGGCGTAAGGAGGTTGCACGTTCAGCAGCAGCAACCTCCTTGCGTCCAAAATTCCCGAAATGGACGCCGGGAGGTTGGCGTCCTCGCGGCGACAGCACTCAATCAGGGCGTAGGGAGGGTGCAAGGAGGAAGTTTTGACGTCGCAAATCGATCGTTAGCAAACACAGGCCTCGTGTGACTTGGGTATCAGACATGGATTCGAAACGCTTTCGTCATTTTCAGAACTAAGATATCGGCTCTGTATATATGTGATATATATGTAATCTAAGTTGAATATGTAGGTACAAATCTCGATAAGTGTTTTTGTTTGTTTGCTGTTGAAGATTTGATACTTTTATCAGATTATGGACCTTTAATGTACACCCATTAATCCTCAGATCTTTAAATGGGCTGTCACACTACGACGTATGGCCTTAGCGTATGCCGACGTATCCGATTTTCGACCAACACGTCGGATTACGGCGTCATACATTATGTATACGTTGGGCATACGTCGAGTACGCTCGGGATACGGCGTCATAGGTCATCATAGGTGGGCGTAGGTCGAGCCGCTAAAAGATTTTTGTGCATGTTAAAAATTGTCAATGTATGTTGCTGTATGGCTCATGCGTTTCTCATACGCTCGGTGTACACTCGGCGTACGTCAGAGTACATTATGCACACATTAGGGGTAGGTCGGGACAGGTTGGAACACGTTAGCCGTATGGTAAGCCTGTTGGGAATGTGCAGTCCGCCTACAGCCAATGTATGCATAACATACTCCAAACGTACTTTGAACGTATGCCTGCCGTATCTTCAGCATACTTAAAGTATGCGCCATACTTCTAGCAATGGAGTAACATACGTAATGTTGGTCAGCGTACCATCAGCATATGCAAATGTTTTGCGAATGTTTTGCGAGGCACATGAACGCTCTCAATAGGTTAGAGATACATTCTGCATACGTTATGTATGTTGTGTGTATGTTGTGTGTACACCCATTTTGAACCATCATAGCGCGATAAGTTTGGCGTATACCGACCTATTTTGATTTGAAGCCTATTATGCATAGGAAACCATTAGGTTGACAATTTCATAATTTAAAAAAAGAAATTACTAACCCATTTTGATTCATCTTTAAAAAGGTGTAAATAAGTGTACCCACAATGGCTGGAAAACCAATGCCTCGGCGCTGAAATATTTTTTATAAAAGTACTTTATTCTGAGGAATCAATATATTTAACAACAAAATCTGGGGCACAAAGTGTGTATTAGTGGTAAATACACGAGCTTTGTGCGCACTGACTAATTTACGTGGTTAGTGGAATAACTCTCGAGCAGCACATGGTGCTTGGTCTGCATTGCTGTCGATGATGGGTGACAAGGCTTGCTGCTAAAAAAAAGCAAACGACACTCTCAGCCAATAACAACTCGGCATTCCGGTCACGTGGGCACACCTCACTGGCAGCGTGATGACGAGGAAAATATACATATTCTTAGTAAGTTGCCCCAAAATAGAGCTTTGTGGGTGTTTTTTTTTTTACTGATGTTTTCTTCCACTGCACTCATAGCTGATAGGATAATATGTATATTAAGTGACTTTTAAGCATTATGCGAGTATACAAGCGCGGAAGGGAGCTATTATTATTAATGTATATTTGTTACTGCTATTCGTTGTATCATTTGGTGCGAAGTACCCCCTGCCACGTGACCACTGGCGCCACTACCGCCAGCTTTCTTAACTACGAACGTTCAACACTATCATTCGCGCCCGAGAATGTTTTTCGCGTGTAATAATGCCTGTAGTGTCCTGCACCCCCCCCCCCCCCCCTATCTGGGTGGGGTCTGGGGTAAGCACCGCTCCGTCTCCTGCGCGGGGCCAATCCTCCACTCGCGCATATATATATATATATATATATATATATATATATATATATGTATATGCATGTATTGATATATATATATACATGTATAAATAATCGGTAACGAAATGAGAAGAACATACTAGGACTTGGTCTGGGTTGAGATTATTTCTCTGGTAGAAGAATATATACCATTTGAAAGTGACCAGTATTTGACCGTATGGTTTATGTCTATACAACATTTAATGCTTACAATTATACACATACAGTTAGTTTATTGTTTGTTTGTTGTTGTTTAATGTCCTAGCAACATATAGGGTCATATCAGGATGGAGACGGACTTGTGACAGTGCGCACTCATGGCAACTTTATAGTGCTGCCCCACTAGGAGACCAGGCCGCCAGCACCATGACCTGATATCCCACTCAGTCACATTATCCTGACACTGAGCCAATCAGTCCTTGCCCTATCCTAATAATGCCGAGTGCCTGGCTAGGAAGCGACAAGTAAAAATTGTTAAGTCATTGGTTTGACTCGACCAGGGTTCGAACAGTTAATGCACTCACATTTACATACACAGGGTAGGTCCAACAACAACACAACACATAGCTTGTACAGGATCCTGACCGCGGTTTACGCAGTGTCATGGGGATGATGAAAGTGGGAATCGTTGTGACTAGAGTAAGTTTCTAACCCACGCTTCTTGCCGTTCCGGGGCTAGCGTGATAACCATTAGACTACTAGGCTCCCCGGTGTTATCACCGTATCTATACCCACTGTCTATGTGGCTTCTTTCCTTTAGATGCGATGTGGATTTCATGTCGTTGGTGACGGCAGGGACACTATGTCACCATGGAAACCAGGAATTTAATATTGATCAGAAATATTATAGAGAACAAGCGATATTTACATTTCCTTATATAGCCAGGCAGCTGGCCCTGTTTCTCGCTGAGTTTTGTGTGTGTGTGTGGGGGGGGGGATACATTAGTTGGTTAATAGGAAAATAGCGAAATAGCGAATGGTAGACAGGAAGTGTGAACACTTATTTGTCTCTCATTTTTGCTTGAGTGCAAGTAAATATGCAACACAAGGAATAATTAGTAGCATGTGGTGAATAAAGGGTCAAATTTCCCTGGATCATCAGCCCATACTTTTTCTAATCTGTTCTTGAATGAATTTATTGACTTGGCATCAATAACATTTTGTGGGAGACTGTTCCATATATTTATGATCCTGTTTGAGAAACTGTGTTGCCTTAACTTTGAAATGGCTCTGGGTTTTACAAGTTTTAGAGTATGGCCCCGACTGCCTTCTCTTTTATTCAAGGTGAAAAATTGGTTCATATCTATTTCATCAAAACCTTTCATAATTTTAAATACTTCAATTATGTCACTTCTTTTCCTTCTGTAGGAAAGGGTAGGAAGTTTTAATTCCATAAGCCGTTGTTCATAGGGTAAGTCCTTTATAACTGCAACTAATTTCGTTGCACGTCTCTGAACCTTTTTGATCTCCAGAATATCTTTCCGAAAAATTGGGTTCCAAATTTGTGGAGAGCATTCCAAAATTGGCCTAACAAGAGACTTAAATAGAATGAGAAAATTGTTCTTGTTGAGGCGATGGAAAGTTCTTTTAATTATTCCTACTCTCTGGTTAGCATTTGAGATGATAGTCCTCATGTGTTTCTGAAAGGAGAGTTGGGAGTCGAAGGTTACGCCCAAGTCCTTTTCATAGCTGTCTTGTTGCAGGACAGTGTTCTTCATATTATAGGCATAATGAGGATTATTTTTCCCGTAATGAATAATTTTGCACTTCTTTTCATTGAAGGGCAATTGCTATTTCTTGGACCATTGTGCGAGTTTCAGAACATCCTCTTGCAAGAGATTTTTATCTCCTACATCTATTATGGCTCGAAAGACTTTTGTGTCATCCGCAAATATTTTTAGGTTTGATGAGACACTGCCTGGCACGTCATTTATAAATATTATAAATAATATTGGTCCCAGCACACTTCCCTGAGGTATTCCTGAGGTGACATTCTTAAAGGAAGATTTTTTATTACCTATGACTACCCTAAGCAAGTGAAATTTCAGTCGCGGACAATTGATCTTCCTCATTTCACTGCTCCTTGTTCTATCATAGTGATGTCGAATGCCAGGCTAGGTAGCGATAAGTAACAACGGGTCATTGGTCTGCTTTCTTATTAACATTACATGTTTCTTTTTTAAAGAAAATACTTAGACGAGTATCGAGGCAGACCAAGCTGTGCTCTACTTTTAAATTACGAATTCTGAACGACACCTTTAATTCACGGCAATATTTGTGACAATAACCTATTCATAGTAAAATTAGGTAACCTGGGGCCGTATGCAGGAGTCAGTGTTAGGGAGGCAAAACGGTGTTTGGCGGGAATTCCGGGTTAGCGGCGAAAAAATGGTATGCACGAGTCAGTGTTAGGCCTAACACCAAAGGCTTAACCGGTGTTACCTTACCCCTAAAAAATATTAGGTTTAGCGAGTTTATTAGGCCCAAATCTATTCAATGCTGTCATATTTAACAGAATTAGATACGCAATAAGTGAAATTTATTCAAATTAACCCTAAATTCGAACCCTCCTTAAGGCTAGCGCCGCATTGGCGGCGATATTAATAGTTATATTTTCGAATCGATGAACGTAAAGTAAACAAATTGCCGCCGCCGCCGCATCGACCTCCCTATCCATACTGGCGGCGGCGGCGATTTGTTTACTTTACGTTCGTCGATTCGAAAATATAACTATTAATATCGCCGCCAATGCAGCGCTAGCCTTAAGGAGGGTTCGAATTTAGGGTTAATTTGAATAAATTTCACTTGTTGCGTATCTAATTCTGTTAAATATGGTCGCATTGAATAGATTTAAGCCTTATATATGGGTACAGACGCAGAGGGATTTCCCAAATCTATAAATAATTTCACGTTTAGCTAAAATGTTAGTGTTACGTGCTCCTGCATAGCACTTGACACAGTTCCTGACATCGGCGATAGCTAATCGGTAATAGGCTGTAACACCAAACCCCGCTAACACTGACTCCTGCATACGGGCCCAGATCACCACCGAGAAACATGGTCATTATCAGTTCAAGTTACCCCGCTACACCACAGAAAATTTGGTCAACATCAGTTCAAGTTACTCTGCTACACCACAGAGAAACCTGATCAACACCAGTTCAAGTTACTCCACTACACCACAGGAAACATGGTCAACACCAGTTCAAGTTACCTCGCTACACCATCGAGAAACACGGTCAACACCAGTTTAGGTTACACCACTACACCACCAAGACACAACAACATCAGTTCAAGTTACCCCGCAACACCACAGAGAAATATGGTGAGCATCAGTTTCAGTTACCCTGCGACACCACAGAGAAACATGGTCAACACCAGTTCAAGCTTGAATAAGGTGAATTGAGCCGAATGTTAAGGCCCTGTCAGACTACGACGTTTCTCACCGGCGTGCCAGCAACGCACAAAATATTTGCAACCCGTCGACACACGTCCAACTCGTCGGCGGTTTGGGAGAAAGTTTGACGGGGCGCAGCGTGTTAGTAGTGTGCTATGAGCGCACGGCCAACGGGGTGCGACGTGCGGTGGAACAAAGTGTCAACGTCCCGCCAGCGGGTTCCCAGCATGCCATCAGTGTGTTATCGGCGCGTTGTCGGGGCTCGGCATGGGGGTAGCGCATCATTAAAGGTTTGCAGAACGCCGGGTAACATTAGGCACGCGTCAGACGCGCCAGCAACACGTCAAGACGCGCCAGCAACACGTCAAGACGCGCCAGCAACACGTCAAGACGCGCCAGCAACACGTCCAACGCAGTTCGGCAAAAAATCCCCAGCGTTGATGGACGTTGCTCAACGTCGTTCGAGCAGGCCGGCAACGCGCTGGTAACGTGGGTCCACGTCCTGCCAACGCGCCGGTAATGCGTGATCCAACACGTCGGCGCGCATCGAAAGTTTTGTGCAAGCACAAAATGATCGGCGCGCCCCGATGCGCGCCGACGCGTGCCGATGTGTCCATTCACACGTTGCTATCCCTCAATGTGTACGACGCGCCGTTAACGCGCTGGTAACGTGCCGGTAATGCGCCGGTAACGTGTCCCGAGTGTACCGACGTTTCGACCAAAAAGGCAACATATCGACGCGCGTTGGTGGGAAACGTCGTAGTGTGACAGGGCCTTTAGATGCGCACTGATTGGTCCGCTGACGTCACATCCGGCTATAACAATGGCAACATGGCTGCAGTGTGTCCCTACCATTTCTCCATGTCATTAGCGGTTATCCATGATTTGTCGTCTGTGTAAGACTTCTGAGAAAATTGTTACTCTCCGGTAATGGGGCCCTAATACCAGGCCTTGGCCAGATGCTGGGACTAAGCATCTATTTATGTACCAGATGCTATTTATAGCACAATTCTGTCGACACACTGGTCAACTGCATGAATCGAAGAAGCTAACCTCTATCAGAGAGCGTGTATATAAACAGATGAGAGGGACAACTCCCGCGAAAAACGGTAACACAGGCTACAGTGGCGTTCCTGGCGGTTAGTGTTGAACAAGCCATGAGTTTGCCGGTACGCTCAATGCAAAACATTTGTTTTTATTCAAAATTAATAGAAATCCAGAAGCCTAACCTTATCAATTTAATATAATCCTTTTGGTAAACATGTTTTCTATATGTCTTCCAAGCGGTTTGTTTCTATGTGGTGTAGTTTTGGAGATATTTAACGTTTTCTGTATGATGATTGCTCACCGCCATTGACAATGCCTTGAGTTTGCCGTACATGTAGTGCAAAACGTGTATTTTATTCAAAATTAATAGAAATTCAGAACCCTAGCCATGTAAATTTAATATAGTCTTATTGGTAAATATGTTTTCTATATGTGTTCCAAACAGTTTGTTTCTATGTAGTGTTGTTTTAGAGATATTTCACTTTTTCTGTACGAAGACTGCTCAAGGCCATTGACAATGCCTTGAGTTTGCCGTACGAGTAGTGAAAAATGTCAGTTTTATTCAAAATTAATAGAAATCCAGAAGCCTAACCATATCAATTTAATATAATCTCGTTGGTATACATGTTTTCTATGTGTATTCCAATCAGTTTGTTTCTAGGTGTTGTAGTTTTAGAGATATTTAATGTTTTCTGTATGAAGATTGCTCACTGCCATTGAAAATGCCTTGAGGTTTGCCCATTTGCTTAAGCTGTTCAACAACCACCACTTGGAGCGCCACAGTCGGCAGCTGTTACATGCTCTAGTATGGGAGTTGTCCCTCTTATCTGTTTATATACACGCTCTCTGCCTCTATCAAAATGATCTCACTGTCAACTGGCAATGCTCAACGTGCATTATGTACTTTTACTGCTAATAGTGTTTATTTATTTTCTTTTTCTTAGAATAGGTTATGACGACATGGGTTTGATCCCCGTCCGGGTCAAATGAAGGACTTACAAAATGCATAGTTATCACTGCCTTGTCTGGCACTTAGTCACTATTATTGTGACTACAATAAACCCTCTCTAAATCGACTGGCCTTGGGACCGACTTTAAGTGGTCGGTTTAGGGAGGTGGTCGGTTTAGGATGTTAGAATATGGTTACAATGTTATTGTTGGAACCCAAATAAAGCGATCGATATAGGGGAGTGGTCGATCTGTGGAGGGGTCGGTTTTACTGTACACTGCTGGATAGACATTGGAGAGGACGCCCACAATTATATGACTTCAGGGGCCGTATGCAGGAGTCAGTGGTATTCGGTGTTAGCGAGCCAAAACGGTGGTAGGCAGGAATTTCCCGGTTAGCGGCGAAAAATGGTATGCACGAGGCGGTGATAGGCCTAACACCAAAACCTTAACCGGTGTTACCTTACCCCTGATAGATAGGAGGTTTAGCGAGTTCATTATGCCCAAATCTATTCAATGCTGTCATATTTAACAGAATTACATACGCAATAAGTGAAATTTGATCAATTTAACCCTAAATTCGAAGCGTTATTAAGGCTACCGCGGCATTGGCGGCGATATTAATAGTTATATTTTCGAATCGACGAACGTAAATTAAACAAA
The DNA here is from genome assembly GCA_030323885.1 of Branchipolynoe longqiensis. NCBI lineage: Eukaryota > Metazoa > Annelida > Polychaeta > Phyllodocida > Polynoidae > Branchipolynoe > Branchipolynoe longqiensis. Next base: position 28,126,962 of record CM059190.1, on the reverse strand, counting down.
TCGCCGCCGCCGCTTTCCATATGTGTAAAAAAATAGTTCTTTTTTACCATAATGAGCTGGCATTAGAGAGCGTCCGTCTGTTGGTAGGTCGTGGGTTCGAACCCTGGTCGAGTCAAACCAATGACTTAAAAATTAATACTTGTCGCTTCCTAGCCAGGTGCTCAGCATTATTAGGATAGGGGAAGGAGCAGTGGAATGAGGAAGACCAATCGTCCACAATTGAAATTTCCCCTGCTTAAACAACTAATGTACCAACAATATTACAAATTATTTTTTACTGAAACAGTCTTTTGCTCGGACTTTGGCAGAGTTGTCATTCATCGCTACTCTGGAAAGGGGTGCATCTTTTATCGACTGTGGGACATGCTGTGGAGTGGGTGGGCCCCACACCAGTGAACGGCAGGGTGGGGCACACTGAAGTTGCGACCACTCATTGGGTGGAAGGTACGCGAGCGTGCGGCTGAAAGCTGCCTCGTCCGATGGAAACATCAAATTTTCAAAACCAAAACAAGTTATCTTGATTTGATTCTACAAATCTAACTTAGATACTAGTGCACTGATTAAACATTTGTCACCACACGGAAGGGAATACTGAGGCAATTTAATTGAATTGGTTACTGCAGAAGCCTATGGTGTGTGAGTTGTGGTGTGCTTGCCAACATTAATGTTCCATGTTAGTAATTCGAATATCTCAAAAGTTAGCCATTTAAAATAAACGTTGCTTCCAGCTAAAGTAAGATGGACTATAGCAATCAACACAATATAGACAAACTCAGAAAATGACAAACTCAAAACCATCGGCCTTTGCAACTTTAAGTGAGGTGGGTGGCTGGTGGAATAGCTGGGGGTCATGTCCACGACCCCCCCCCCCCCGACCCCCACCCTCCCTCCCCGCTCCCCGGAGGACGCGAATCAGACGCAATTATAATGTGCTACGAAACAATGTGTTGTCACAAAACAATTAATACAATATTCTTTTTATAAAGATAATTGAAAACACACAAAGAACCTTTTAAAGAACCAACAATGAGGAAAGGGTACAAAAATGGTTTCGAGGCTATCTATAAGAGACCTCGTTCTCGATTACTACAAATGTGGAAATTGATCAGGCGAGGCTATTTTCAGGCGGTTCAACCAAACCGAGATCTGGCCCCGTTTCATCATATGAGCCGTAACTGAGGGATAAGCATCTCGTAACGACTTCTTCCGCCTAGCTAATTAATAGTTCCCATATGTCTGCTATCAATATGTAACATGAAATCCTATTTAGACAAGAATTATTTACTACGTGAGCAGTTATAGCCCATTTAAACCATGTCTGTTGTGCTCTGGGCTAGAGGGTTGTTTTATGAATAGTGAATGTGGAGCTAAATAACAAAGGTATTTTTCATTTATTTAAAGTTGGAATAACATGACTGATGCGACTTTATAAGTATCATCATGATTTTTTATATATATTTTTTTATTGAGGCTGTATTTACACTGTCCATAGCATATAAGCCCGGGTACACAGGCTTGTTTTCAATGCTAGCCAGTTGTTGTGTTGGCGTTATCTTACCACACAGTAGCTGCTGATAAGTTATTTGATTGCCTGCATTTCAGTAGCAGATAGATAATTGGTTGGTATGGTTAGTAAATAGTAGCCTATGTTAGTTTTGTTTGGATTTTCTTGGCACATATGTATTTTATGTTGTTCTACTCTTATTACTAGACTAGATTGTACATGAGTATTCATAGTCTGTGTATTTTGGAACTGACTATTCTTTTTTAGTTATTTAGGGCTGTGCTTTTTGGGATCAAGCTGTGACTACTAGGGTCATTCAGTCCTAATGACTCAAATCAGCGATATTAAAATGGCGTAGACTAGAAAGCACTCTCACAGATTAATAATGGTCAAACATGATTAGGTACATATAGAACATAATTATAGAAGAGGACCACCACAATTCTCTCCTCCCACCGGATGCGGTAGAGGGCAGGCTTCCTGTGCGGAAGGTCAGTAGTTCGAATCCCAGCTGGGTCAAACTAAGGACTTATAAAATTGAGACTTGTCACTACCTAGCCTGGCACTCGGCATTAATAGGATAGGACAAGAACTAGGTAGCACAGTATCAAGATAATGTGACTGTGTGGGATATCGAGTCATGGTGATGGGGGGCCTGATCTTCCAGTGGGGCATCACTAAAAATTCGCCATGAGTGTGGACTTACACAAGTTGTTTATCCTTATGCTACACGATACTTAACCTGTATGACAGCCAATGCTCTGTAGTTTCTTATCATTAGATTACATGATACTTAACCTACATGACAACCAATGCTCTGTAGTTGCGTATCATTACCTTATATGATAAACAACCTGCATGACAACCAATACCCTGTAAGTGTTTATCGTTATGCTACACAATACATAACCTGTATGACAGCCAATGCTCTGGAGTTTCTTATCATTACATTACATGATACTTAACCTACATGACAACCAGTGCTCTGTAGTTGTGTATCATTCCTTACCTTCTATGATACTTAACCTGCATGACAACCAATGCCCTGTAGTTGTTTACCGTTATGCTACACGATACTTAACCTGTATGACAGCCAATGCTCTGTAGTTTCTTATCATTACATTACATAATACTTAGTCTGGTTACAGAAAGAGAGGGCGCCCTCGTCTCCGGTTCAAGGATACCATCAAGAGAAACCTGAAACTGAGAGACATTAAGACCGACTCATGGACATCACGTCTCACAGCAGAGAGCTAAATGGAGAGCGGCAGTCAAGTAATGAAAGCAGTCTTTGTCGCATCGCAACCGACGGCATGATGATGATGACTTAACCTGCATGACAAACAATGCTCTCTAGTTGCGTATCATTACCTTATATGATATTTAACCTGTATGGCAACCAATGCCCTGTAGTTGTTTATCGTTATGCTCCACAATACTTAACCTGTATGACAGCCAATGCTCTCTAGTTTCTTATCATTACATTACATCATACTTAACCTACATGACAACCAATGTTCAGTAGTTGTGTATCATTCATTACCTTATATGATACTTAACCTGCATGAAAACCAATGTCATGCAATTGGATCATTCTCTGAAACCGGGCACTAAAGTGTGACATGGAAACCAAAAGTGTAACTCTTCCAAATAATAGCAAAACACATTCCAAATAATAGCAGAATCCATGTTCAGATGAAGGTTTACATGTTGTCCCTATGTCAGAGTTGAATAAAGCTATTTCCCTTTTTTATTTTGGACATAAGCAATACATTAATATCACTCATGTAACATGAACATCAAAGATACATCCAGCACATTATTTTAACATACACATCAAACTCAAACAAGATTTGATTGATTATTGTTAAGTAAAACAGATTGTCTTCCAAGAAAAAAAGATTTTTTTGATGGCAAATGCATGGTGTCGATGTGTAAGTTTTCACATTTTCACTTTTGCACAAAGTCGTACAAGCATACTCTTGATATATTTTGTGGGATAGATTAAATGCATGTAGTATTGCTTATATACTTAAAACACAGAGGCAACAATGATTATTTAATTTGCTACCAATATAGACCTATTTCATATGACGTCAGCATAGGTATCTAGGTCAGTGCGCGCGGCTTTAGGCTGCAGGACGACACACGGTCACACTGCAAACTCAATGGCTATGAGCAATATTCATACAAAAAAAGTGAAATATCTTTAAAACCACACCACCTAGACACAAACCGCATGGAACACATATATAAAACATATTCAACGAATAGATTATATTAAATTCATAAGGTTAGGGGTCTGCATTTCTATTAATTTTGAATAAAATAGACGTTTTGCACTGCACATACCGGCAAACTCAATGCATTGTCAATGGCCGTGAGCAATCTTCATACAGAAAAAGTGAAATATCTCTAAAACCACACCACCTAGACACAAACCGCTTGGAAAACATATAGAAAACATACTCAACGAATAGGTTATATTAAATTTATAAGGTTAGGGTTCTGCATTTCTATTAATTTTGAATAAAATAGACGTTTTGCACTGCGCGTACCGGCAAACTCAATGCATTGTCAATGGCTGTGAGCAATCTTTATACAGAAAAAGTGAAATATCTGTAAAACCACACATCCTAGACACAAACCGCTTGGAACACATTTAGAAAACATATTCAACAAATAGATTATATTAAATTTATAAGGTTAGGGGTTCTGAATTTCCATTAATTTTGAATAAAATAGACGTTTTGCCCTCCGTGTACCGGCAAACTCAATGCATTGTCAATGGCCGTGGGCAATCTTCATACAGAAAAAGTGAAATATCTCTAAAACCACACCACCTAGACCCAAACCACTTGGAACACATATAGAAAACATATTCCACGAATAGATTACATTAAATTTATATGGTTAGGGTTCTGAATTTCTATTAAATTTGAATAAAATAAACGTTTTGCACTGTGCATACTGGCAAACAGAATGGCAGCGTGCCTTCGTTCTGCAGCCAAGCTGCGCACGCATACACAATGTTTATAAACATTGAAAAGGGTCTATAACAGAAAGGACTACTTATCACCATAGTAACAAGGAAACCAAATGTGTGGTCCCCAGTTTCAGAGAATCATCCAATTCTCATTCTCTAATGCCCCAAAACACTTATCTAAATTTGATCTTACATATGCAACTTAAGCCGTGTTCACACGGGAAAAGTTTAAACCGATTTAGACAAGGCGAATTATATGAATCGAACTAGTGGCGCGTTCACACACACCGAGTACTTGGGCCGGTTTAAGGCGGAAATCGATATCTGCGCATGAGCAAGTCCATACTAACCAGCGCCAGTTTCGGTTAGTCGACGTCGCCACGAGAGAGTGTGGGTTCGACCTAGATATGTATGGACTATATTGTATTGTTTTGGAATGATCAAAACTTCTGTTGGCCAGTGAAAACCTAAAAATAGATCATGAAAAAGATATCTGTACACCTCTAGCCGGTTCATAGATCAAATTATATTATATAGTGTGATGTCCTTAATCCGCCTCAAGTAAGTCGGTTGCGTTCACACGGGCCATATAAGTTGAATCATAAAATTTGGTTCATATAAACCACCTACTTAGGTGGTTTATAAAATCCGAATTATATGATTCGATTCAGGCTTAAACCGCCTCAGCCGCGCGTTCACACGCCAAATGTGAGCCGAACTAGGCAAGGCAATTTATATGAATCAAATTAACTGCCCCGTGTGAACACGGCTTTAGATACTGGTGTAGTTATTTGAAATATGTTACTGCATAGAAGGGAATGCTGAGTCAATTTAACAATAGAATTGGTCATTGTCGAAGCCTAAGAAATCTGTATTTCAATATAGGCCTAAATGCCAACAATTAATTTAACATGTTTTCACTTCAAATATCTAAGAAAGAAAAAAAGTGGCTACTTCAAACTGCAATACAGAAAACTATAATGATCAACTTAATGTATTTATCTTAATGAATATGACAGAAATTCACATCCATCGGACTATGGATCTTTAAGACATCTGCAATGTATGGGGAAGGAAAACACAAGTGGAAATCACGAGAGGGGATCTTTAAACAACCTCTTGGGTTTATATTTCGTGTCTTTTCTTTCTGTGCTTTTACCCTCAGTCGGTTTTAATGCTGAACTATTACGGTGCCGTAAGCACGGGTTGACACTTTGCCCGCCAGGTGTCGCGAGTGCAGTGGAATCCATGAGGTGAGGTGGTGGTGGTTGGTAGGGTGGAAGGTGGGGTAAGGGGGTGATGGGTGGTGTAGGAGGAGGATAACTGGAAGGAGTGAGAGGGGGAGGTGGGAGAGGAGGGCAGAGGGTGGAGAGGAAGATAGAAAGGAAAGGGAGAGAAGGAGATGGGAGAGGGGGGAGGGAGAGAGGAGGAAGGGGAGAGAAGGGGAAGAGAGGGAGAAGGAAATGAGATGAAGGAAGAGGAAGAAGAGGAGGGAAAAATGGGGGAAAGGGAGGAGGGAGGGGGAGATGGAGGAGGAAGGAGACAGGGGAATAGAGAAGGGGAAGGGCGAGGAAAATGAGTGAAGAGGGAGGAGGGAAGGAGGGTGAAGAAGAAGGTAAAGGAGGAGGGGAGAGGAGAAAGAGACGAGGAGGAGGGAGGAAGGAGTATGGAGGGAAGAGGAGGAATGGGGGAAGAGGATGGCGGAGGGAGGAGGAGTGAGGAGGGAGAATGGAGAAGGGGGAGGATGGGGAGGGAGGAGGGAAGAAGGAGGAGGGGAAGGAGTAGGGGGGAGGAGGGGGAGGAGGGAGGAGAGAGGGGGAGGAGGAAGGAGGTGGAGGAAGGAGGAGGGAAGAGTGAAGAGAGAGAGATGATGACGGAAGAGGAGAGAGGAGTGAGTGTATGAGGGGGTAGGGTGAGTGTGCATCGATTGATGTGGCTATTCTTGGTGGTGCTCTGGCGAAATTAGAAGTTGCAATAATCCGCGCGGTGCCCAGAGAAGCTATCTCTGCATGCGATCGTTCGGAAAATAGCGCCCCAGGTTCGATACATAATTATACAGCGGCGTATGCGTGGGATGGGAGTGGGCCGATGTGGGGGTGGGGGGGGGGGGGAGGGGCAAGTTGCGGGGGGGGGGGGGGGGTGAATTGGCATTATAGCAAGGATTTATGGGGCGACCAACTGGGTGGCCTCACTGGTGGCCAATGGGGGGGGGGGGAGGGGGGTCAGGGCGGGTGTGGCCAGGGCTGCGGACGGGGGTTGGGCAGCAGGCGCAGGACAGAGGGGTGACGGGGAGGGGGCGGGGCAGGGTGGGGGGGGGGGAGTGGTAGGGAGGGGGTGTGGGCGGGGTGTGGGTGGGGATGGGGGGTGTCATTGGCAGGGTGCGAAGTGGTGGGTGGTCTCCACTCTCGGTGCCATCGCCCGCATATCGCGCCACTTTCTATGTAGTACTACACCTCCCATAACGCTTAAAGGGGTTATGTACAGGCTGACTATGCTACCACACATGTCACCAAGCTTAAAGTTACCCAGTCCGATGGTTTGGAGTATCTGCCTCTCTCTTCCCCCCCCCCCCCCCCCCCGTTTCTTTCTCTTTCTTTCTTTCTTTCTTTCTTTCTTTCTTTCTTTCTTTCTTTCGTTTTTAGAGATAGGTTGATTGTTATAATCGACCTTACGTGGGATTGAAGTAACTTTCTGCATAATACTACACCTCTCATAATGCTTATAAGTTCATCATCATCATGCTGTCGGTCGCGATACGACAAAGACTGCTTTCATTACTTGACTGCCGCTTTCCATTTAGCTCTCTGCTGTGAGAGTTGCGTCCATGAGTTGGTCTTAATGTCTCTCAGCTTCAGGTTTCTCTTGACGGTATCCTTGAACCGGAGACGAGGGTGCCCTGTCTTTCTGTAACCAGAAGACAGTTGAGAATAGAGGATCTGCTTTGGTAGCCTGTCTGATGACATCCTCATGAGGTGTTCAGTCCACCGGAGATTCTTTTTGATCAGAAGATCTTCCATAGAGGGCAGCCCCGTCCGTTCGAGTATTTCCTTATTTGTTAGTTAGGGACTATATAAAGGCCGGCTATGCTACGACACGTGTCAAGCTTAAAGTTGTACAGTCCGATGCTTTGGAGTTTCTATCTCACTTCTGTTTGTTTGTTTGTTGTTGTTTTGCATCCTAGCAACATCTAAGGTCATATCAGGACGGGTACCGACTTGTGACAGTGCCCACTCATGGCGACTTTATAGTGCTGTCCCACTGGGAAACCAGGCCGCCGGCACCATGACCTGGTATCCCACTCAGTCACATTATCCTGACACTGAGCACACCAGTCCTTGCCCTATCCTAATAATGCCGAGCGCCTGGCTAGGAAGCGACAAGTATCAATTTTAAAGTCATCGGTTTGACTCGACCGGGACTCGAACCCACGACCCCACGATCTACCAGCACGGGAGACGGACGCTCTAACTGATTCGGCCATCCCGTCTGGTCCTCACTTCTGTGTTTGAATTAAAACTTTTGTTTAGAGATATTTTGATTGTTACAGTCGATCTTACTTTCTGCATACTACTACACCTATTGTACTGCTTAAATGGGCTGTATATGGGCTGACTAGGCTACCAGACGTGTCACGAAGCTTAACATTGCACAGTCTGGTGGTTTGTACTTTCTGCCTCTTTTCTTTCTTTCTTTTTTCCCCTTTCTTTTTCTTTCTTGCCCGTTAGGAATGAAGTCACGCGGATTAACGAGAGCTGACTGTATGCATCCATCGCTGTTGGTAGAACACACAGGGTTGCACTCATATCAACTATCAGTTTTGATCAAACAATCGGCTCGTGAATTATTGACCAATCTGACGGCTTTAGGTGGTGTACTCGGATCAACCTCTGCATTCCCCTTCATTGCACCGAGTTACACTGACCTCCCCAGGTGAAACACCACATATACAGGTAGGAATGGATATCATGATAGCACCAGGGAGCCTAGATACACCGATGGTTAGGACGCTAAAACGGAATGGAAGAAGTGTGGGTTAAATCCCATTTTATATGCAATGTTTCCCATGAGAAAAAACCCAAAACACCCAAAACATTGGCGCTGTGACCAGGATTCTGTAAAAGCTACAGCCTAAGACTTACGATTCCCGCTTTAGGCATGATATCACCATTTGTTTACAACCGTCGTCCACATGTCCTGATATGGCCTTAGATTTTGCTAGGACGTGAAACCGCAAGCAATATGCACGAGTTGATACAGTTAAAGATGACTCTAAGGATGAGGGATAATATTTTATTTTGGTGGAAATTAAGAGGAAGGTCCATGCATCGGCCGTTCTGGTATGACCTTAGATGTTGCCAGGACGTCAAACAATAACAAACAAACAAAGCATCGGGATCAAAGCCTCACCTCATCGCTCATTAAACTCAGGTAAGAGTAATCCATAATACTAGAGATTTGGATGATATCGACGAAGATGAAATCTCATTGGAATTATGACCTCAAAGAGTGTTGATTGTATACATAATTGTAATTTAGAGAAATGGTTAACTCTATGACCTCAAAGAGTGTTCATTGTATGCAGAATTGTAATTAAGAGAAATGGTTAACTCCAATAAAACAGGGGCATGTATCCTCAGTCAGTATCAACTCACCTGTTCCATCAAAGCATTTGAAAGTTAGTTACCTAACTTTTGCAGCAGATTTGTTTATTGCAAATCTACTCCACCGTTTCCAATGCCTGAGATTTAGTCATGGCAAAGATTTATGTAATAATGAAATAAAATGTCTCCGATGTGGCTAAAGGTGTTATGACAGCATAGAATGCAAGAACCGAGTAAAATGTGCCAATTACCTTGATGACCATATGGCTGCATCTAAAGATTGTTCTGTTTGGAACAAGGAAAAGAACATTCAATGCATACAATTTAAAAAATAGGTTAAGCTATCAACAGGGTCAGAAGTTTGCTTGTTTGTTGTTTTATGTCATACAACATCTAAGGTCATATCAGTCCGAGCACCGACTTGTGATAGGTTAAGCTGTCCACAGGGTCAGAAGTTTGTTTGTTGTTTTATGTCATGCGACATCTAAGGTCATATCAGGCCGAGTACCGACTTGTGATAGGTTAAGCTATCCACTGGGTCAGAAGTTTGTTTGTTTGTTGTTTTATGTCATGCAACATCTAAGGTCATATCAGTCCGAGCACCGACTTGTGATAGGTTAAGCTGTCCACAGGGTCAGAAGTTTGTTTGTTGTTTTATGTCATGCGACATCTAAGGTCATATCAGGCCGAGTACCGACTTGTGATAGGTTAAGCTATCCACTGGGTCAGAAGTTTGTTTATTTGTTGTTTTATGTCATGCAACATCTAAGGTCATATCAGACCGAACACCGACTTGTGACAGTGCACTCTTATGGCAAGTTAATAGTGTTGTCCCACTGGGAAATCAGGCCACCATCACCATGACCTGATATCCCACTCAGTTACATTATCCTGACACTAAGCCAACCAGTCCTTGCCCTATCCTAATAATGCAGAGCGCCGGGCTAGGAAGCAACAAGTATCAATTTTTAAGTCATTGGTTTGACTCGACCAGGGTTCCAACCCATGAACCCATGGGTTCAGATACCCCGATCTCCCAAAACAGGAGACGGACGCTCAACTCATTCGGCCATCCTGTCTGGTCGGGGGTCAGAAGTTGGTGAAAGAACTGATTCATTATGCTGCGGAGACAAAGCCTGTCAGCTGAATTGATGTGATTAACTGGGGAGAAGAAGTTCAAGGCCTTCTTTCTGCCCAGCTATGAGACCACTTATTCTCAAATATATCAAATCGAAATCGCAACATGAATGGGACGAGCATCCAAATAATAACTCGCATTTACATCACCCTAATGGATTGAAGAACATCCACAGCATCATGTTCGGTTTTGGCAGGACCAAATAGTCCTCACTTGATGCTGCATTTTCCATTCTTAGTTGACTCATGCATTTTGACTCAAGGGAAAACCACCCACTGAGTGGATTGTGCCAGTTCCCACTGACACTCAGAGACATTCTGTTCGAGTGTCTAAATTCCATGGCCTTGCATGAGCACTATTTTAATGTAAATAGCATGTGAGGCCGCTTTACCAACATGACGCATTAGGTTGGTTGGTTGTTGGAGTTTTATGTCCTGGCACCATTTAAGGTCATATCAGGACGGGTACTGGCTTGTGGCAGTGCAAACTCATGGCGACTTTATAGTGCTGCCCCACTGGGAAATCAGGACGCCGGCACCATAACCCAATATCCCCCTCAGTCACATTATCCTGATACTAAGCAAGCCAGTCCTTGCCCTATCCTATGAATGACAAGCACCGGGCTAGGAGGTGGCAAGTATAAATTTGATAAGTCATTAGTTTCACTTGACCAGGAACCAAACTCCCGATCTCCCGCATGGGAGGCCCATGCTCTACGGATTAGGCCACCAAACAATTTTAGAGTTCCTAATAACTGGTTTGTATCACCTCTTGTAATTTCAGCAATGTTTTATGAGTTAAATTTTTTTGTTAATTGGCACAAATTTAACCACTTCAAAATTGCATCAGAGATAATTTGTGCTGTCATTTAGCATTGAATTAACCATTTCAGAATTTCATGTAAATTTCAATACAGGCATGTGTATGTGATTAACAAGACTGACAGAATAGATACCACTATCTTTCCTCCATGAATATGGCCCATGCTCCTAACATGGTGTTAAGCAATCATCAATCAAACAATCAATCATCAAAAATATTTTATAACTCTGTTCCTCTGGGATTGACTGCATGGGTAGTTCCGTAAACCGTCGCTATCTGAAACTGGCGCTGTGCACAATGAGTTCCACAGTTAAGAGGACATCACACACCACAAACAGCTCCTTCTCCTACACTTTACATTGTTTGGGCCTTTCTGTCCTGCCAACATCTAAGGTCATATCAGGACAAGTATCGCCAGAGTTAGTCAATTAAAAAAAGAGTTACTCTGCTGGTATGCAGGTATTGCAGGTATGCAGGTATTGCAGGTATAGTAATACCTCAGGGAGTTTAACGCCCCTGCCCTGCAGAGTTGTAAACCACTACCTTGTGGTACAGGTTCTTGACAGAACTGAAGACTCCCAAAATCTCCCGACCAGCCACTGCAGGGACATATAGTTTTGCACCTGTCTTGACATGTTCTTGCCGGTGTGAAACCTCTATTTGCTCCCCGAGAGAGTGCCGCTGGTAACTTACAAAAGCCAGCAGCACTTCAACACTTTTGCAGGCAGCTTTCATGAAATGTTCTATTCTCAACTGTCTTCTAGTTACAGAAAGAGAGGGCGCCCTCGTCTCCGGTTCAAGGATACCATCAAGAGAAACCTGAAGTTGAGAGACATTAAGACCGACTCATGGACTCAACTCTCACGGCAGAGAGCTAAATGGAGAGCGGCAGTCAAGTAATGAAAGCAGTCTTTATCGCATCGCGACCGACAGCATGATGATGATGATACTCTGATCTAGTAAGCAGGAGGCAATATAGTCACCAACCTGATATATTCAACCGACGATTTGTGGGTTATGCGAATTATGGATTATGTGAGTTTAATTTTAAATTTTAAAAAGAAGTGAGTGGTTGGTAGTGTTGATGTCGGGCAGGCCTGGAAGTCTCCTGAGTGGACAAACAGGGTCTGGATGAGCTGACAAACAGGGCTTGTACCTCGTTTATAATTTCCACACAAAGAATGCAGTCCATTCTGAATGGACAACCGATCTTTGTGCGTTCCCACAATACATCTGCAAGTGGTGTAGGTTGAATTCAGCACTCTATCGCATTTCTAATAATATGTGAAAGTTTCAAGGAAATGTAGGGATAGGTTTACTTTTAACTGATAATCTTTTGCCTCGCACAGTAACTAATAAAGAAAAATGATGTGACTTGATGAGAATTAATTGGATATAAATATATTAATACTTAGACCAAGTTAATATAAAATAATAACATCATCAAAGAATCATGTATGAAAATTTGCAAAACTTAAAAGCTAAAGCCGATCATCATTTAATTTAATTTATCAATTTAATTTAATTTATCAATTGTATTTCAACCAAAATATTGATATGTTTTATTTCATAAAAATAATATACTAAGGTGTTCTATAAATTGATATAACTTTCATTGTATTTGTGATTAATTTGGGTCTCAATGTCATGCCATTATATTAAGATACACCATAATAAAATAGTATGCGTCCCTCGCCTCAGTTGCTTCTTTTAATAGACAGAAGGGCATTTTAGGGGGTAGGAGCCAGAATTTGTTCATCCAACTAATGGCCATATTGCCTTACCCTCGGTGTAATAATATAAATAACATAATGAAGATATGAAATAAAAGAAATTAGTTGTCCATGTCAGCAGTAACATGAGTATTTCACAACATGGGAAAAATACAGGCAACAGTGATGCCCCGCCCCCGCCATCTTGTTCAACATCGCCACCACCCTGACCTGCGGTAGCGCAGCCACATACGCCATCTAGTGATTCCCTAAACTTCCGGCATTTCCAGAACTTCCACCAAGCACCATGAGCAGCTCAACCTGGCACAGTGGCCGAATCGGTAGAACGCGGGCCGAATGTGGGACATCGGGAGTTCGGTTCCCGGTCGAGTCAAACCAATGACTTATCAAATTGATGCTTGTCGCTTCCTATCCTGGTGCTCGGCATTAATAGGATAGGGCAAGGACTGGGTGGCTCAGTGTCAGGATAATGTGACTGAGTGGGATATCGGGTTATGATGCTGGCGGCTTAATTTTCCAGTGTGGCAGCACTATAAAGATGCCATGAGTGCGCACTCTCACAAGTCAGTACCCGTCCTGATATGACCTGAGATGTTGCCAGGATGTAAAACTCCAACAACCAACCAACCACGAGAAGTTCAGCGACTTCTCTCCCAGACGTGAAACCCAAAAGGTCAGGATTGATCTGCTCATCCTGAAACTAGCCACCCACCCACCTGCCCTACAAGCAGAAGACACTCGGAGAATTGAGTGCCAGATCATCTAACCATTCTGTAGACGACCGCACGACACACACCTGTACCTAGGTGGCGATCGTTCTCGATAAAAGCTTCACTCCCTACTTGCAGTAGGGGTGAATGACAATGTAATCTAAATCTGGGCGAAAATAGCTTTACTATGGAACAGGAAGTGGAATTCCTGGTTTCAGTATCTAATGGCTACTTATATCGGCACAGAGTTAGTGAAATAGGAGACAATGCAAAAAGACAAGATGATGACCTCAGAATGCATTCGATTTCACTTTTAAAGTTGATTAAATGTTCTATTATATTTTTCAACTCAAAAGTAGCAGGTAAATGTGAAGATATATATGAAGAATTTCATTATTTTGATTCTATTCTTAAATTAAGAATTTCTATGCCGATTACATTTCTCCAGCCTTTTAATCCTAATGGGTTCTTTTTCGCCCCTACTCTGCGTAGGGATGAATCTTTTATAAACGGTTACTCATTTAGTCTCTCTTTAAATAATTAAAAAAATGGCATATTCCATTTGTTATCTGCATTATGAGTTAAAGAAATTTGAGAAGAAAAAGAAGAAGAAGGGGCGGTGGAGGATGGTCCAGTCGTGTTTTGTGGTTTGTTGTTGGTTTACATCGTAGCAACATCATCATCATCATCATGCTGTCGGTCGCGATGCGACAAAGACTGCTTTCATTACTTGACTGTCGCTCTCCATTTAGCTCTCTGCTGTGAGAGTGATGTCCATGAGTCGGTCTTAATGACTCTCAGCTTCAGGTTTCTCTTGATGGTATCCTTGAACCGGAGACGAGGGCATCCTCTCTTTCTATAACCAGAAGACAGTTGAGAGTAGATTCCTCTAGCAACATCTAGGGTCATATAAGGACGGGTACCAACTTGTGATAGTGCACACTCATGGCAACTTTATATGCTGCCACACCAGGAGTCCAGGCCACTAGCACCATGACCCGATATCCCACACAGTCACATTGTCCTAATATTGTGCGAACCAGTTCTTGTTCTATCCCATTAATGCTGAGTGATAGGCTAAGTCGTGACAAGTATCAATTTCAAAAGTCACTGGTTTGATTCGACTGGGATTCGAACTCCAAACCTTCTGCAGAGTGGTCCAGTAAAGAATGAGGAGTAGCAGATTAGCTAACTGGTGATTGGAGCAGGGAGAACCAATGGGCGAGCAGCAAAAGGACACAACTGAGGTGTGATTGACAGGCCGTGGGACAACACGTGACTGTTTTCCTGTTTTCTCCGCCCCCAGCAATGACAACAAATGAACGCCCCCTACATGGAAACCTAACTACCATTCACTCACTGTACAAATTGTCTTCGGATCTTTAATCGAAGCAGACGACATTGAGTGTCGCAGAACTGTCGACACAATCAAATATAGCATGGAATTATTTATTGACCACAACTTGAATATGCCCTTCAAGAAGAGATAAGGAACCCCGAAAAGCTTCCTGTATGGGTCACTGTTCTCAGAAACTGTGTACCACTTTTGTGATATGGAAAGCAAAAGTGAAGACATTCCAAATAATAACAGTAAACATTCCAAATAATAGCAGAATCCATGTTTACTTTTTGATTTTGAACTGAGACAAATTGAGATTAAAAGAGATATCAAGATTAGCTGTGTAACATCCATCCACAACATCGTTTTAGCACACATCCATGACATCATTTTAACACACACAGCAAATTCGTACAAGATTTTATTGGTTACAATTAAGCAAAAAAGATTATGTCTTACAATTAAAATGTTGAAAAAAATGGTTGGGTAAGTGTCGATATGCAAATTGTCACATTTTCATTTCAGCACAAAATCACATAAGCATATTTTTGATACATTTTTTGTGATAGATTAAATACATGTATTATTGCTAACAAACTTAATACATAGAGGCAACAATAACTATTTGAATTACTACCCCTCCCCCTGAAAAAAGGATTAATCATTAGCAATGTAATATGGAAACCAAATATGTGGTACACATTTTGTGAGAATAACACATACCTTTAAGTAAAGAATGAATAATACATTTCAAAGTCACCCTCCCTTCTCAAAGGTTAACTTCCATGAAGGGAAAAAAGGGTAACCAAAGCAACAGTGATAAATGAATTTCTTGATGGAAAAAGAAACACCGATAAACCTAAGTAAACCTGATACCAGCAATTAGCTTGCTGTAAAATTGATCGAATCTAATAATAACTTGCATGGACACAGGTAGCGACAAGTATCAATTTGATAAATCGTTGGTTTGACTCGGCTGGATTTCGAACTCCCGACCTTCCACACGGGAGGTCTCCGCTCTATCGATTCGGCCACCGCGTTCAGTGCAGCAGAAAGAACACAGGTTTGATATTGCTCTGATTCAAGGCCGAGGAAGTGACTGACCATAAATATCCATAAATACAAGTAGTTCATATGCATCATAACTAATTAGGACGGAAGACCAGCACCTCGGTGCTGAAAAAAGATTACTATTCAACTGGAATAAAACCAAGAACCACCCTCCCACAACAAAAATATATTTTTTTAAATCCCCCAAACCCAAATGATTATGCAGCACCAAGCGGGAATTTCATGTACTACTGACGCCCTGACGGTCAATACGCCAAGGAAAACATGCAGATGTTGACTGTCCTAAAACAATGGGGACCTTTCAGTTTGCATGACTCTCTCGTCAGATGGCGCACCATGCCGATCTCTGTATGCTTTGGTGTGTGGTGAGTGTTTGTGTGGTGGGGTGTGGTGTGGATTTAGGGGTGTGTGGTTGGGGTGTATGATGGGTGGGAGCATATGTTTGTCTAGTGGGTGTGTTGTGGAGGTGTAGGGGTGTGGTGAGGATTTTGGTAGGGGTGTGTGGTGAGTGGGTGTGGTGGGGTGTATGGGTGTGGTGGGGTGTATGGGTGTGGTGGGGTGTATGGGTGTGGTGGGGGATTAGGGATGTGGTGGGGGTGTAGGTGTGTGGTGGGTGTTGACAGTGTGTGTGGTGGGGGTGTAGGTGGTTTGTGGTGGAGGTGTAGGGGTGTCTTGCAGAGCGGCACCTCATAATCTTTAGCATCCCTAAACCCCCACCACACACCTACACCCCCACCACAGCCCTAAGCCCTACCACACACACATATACCCCCTACACCCCACAACACACACATATATCCCCAGTACCCCTTACACCCCCACCCCACCACACACCTAACCCCCCACCACAAACACACCACACCTACACCACACACAACAACACCCTCACCACACACACACACCTACACCCTCACCACACACACACCTACACCATCACCACACACACATACACCTCAACCCTTCACCTACACACCACCCCCACACACCTACAGCACCACCCCCACACCACACACCTACACCCTCACCACATCCCTAACCCCCCACCACACACCTACACCCCACCACACACCTACACCCCCACCACACACCTACACCCCCACCACACACCTACACCCCCACCACACACCTACACCCCCACCACACACCTACACCCCCACCACACACATACCTACAACCCCACCACACACCACCACCCCCCACCACACACCTACATCACCAGCACACACACACCTACACCCCTCTATCCAACCATGATGGCCGACTTGGACCAGAAACGGGTGCTGCCACCAAGTGTATAGCGAGAGAAATGGTTCATGAAAGGTCCCCATTAATATTGTCAGAACGCAGGGGGGCTGTTTTGATCACCAACAGCAGAGAGATCAGTAAATATGGGGGTTAGGCGGCTTGTGTGCCGAGTCACTTTACTTCAACAGTGATGCATCCTGGGATGGGAAAGAAAGGACCATGGCCGACTTCTTGATCGACTATTTCAGGCACAATGTGCTTAGACACACTATTCACCCATACCCACCGTAGAGACATGGGGAGGGAATGACAACTGTGACTAAATCCGAGTAAAAAAGTAGCAAAAAACCCACACAAATTCTTCAGCATAAATCAACTGTGAAAAAAAGAATAGGTGGAACTATTGGTTCCAGCATGCAGTGTTTACCTATTTTGGAGTAGAGTCGATGAAATGGGAGAGGATGCAAAAAACAAACCACCAAGATGGTGGCCATTGAATGCTCTCGGTTTCGACTTTTTAGGTCTATGAATGTACATGATTTCACAAATCTTTCTTTCCAAAGGTAACGGCTATGATAGATAAGTATTGGAACAATATATTTAGCATATTCGATTTCTAATGTGATTATGTTACAGGGCTCTGGCATGAATTAGCCTAAAGCGGCTGTCACACCTCGCCGGATTGAGCAACGGACAGAATTGTCTAGTCCGGTGGTGTTCAGGGCATGATAAATATCAAAATGTGTCAAAATGTTGCGATATCGGGTCAAAGGCCGCTGGACGAACGGACATGAAACGGATATGAAACAGACATGAAACAGACATGAATGGATAGCCAACGGACAGTAAGCGGATTAAACAGACTCAAACAGACAAGAAACGTAGACGTCAATCCGGCGGCATCCGGCCCAAGTTTTGTGCATGTTCAAAACTTCTGCCAGATCAGGCCGGATATCAACGGATATGCAATGGATATGCAACGGATATGCAACGGACACAAACTGGACTTTGCTGGATATCAATGGACTTTGTTCGGTTTCTTTCTGTTTCCTCAATCCGGCGAGGTGTGACAACCGCTTTAATATAAAGCGGCTGTCAAACCTCGCCGGGTTGAACAACGGACAGAATTGTCTAGTCTGGTGGTGTTCGGCGTGTAAAGTATCAACATTTGTTAAGATGTGTCAAAATGTTGCGCTATCAGGTCAATGGCTGCTGGACAAATGGACTTGAAACGGACATGAAACAGACATGAAACGGACATGTAATGGACATGAAACAGACATGAACGGATAGCCAACAGATGAAACAAACTCAAACCAGGCAAGAACCGTAGACATCAATCCAGCGGCATCCATTCCTAGTTTTGTGCATGTTCAAAACTTGTACGGACACAAACCGGACTTTGTTCGGTTACTTTCCATTTCCCCCAATCCGGTGATGTGTGACAGGGCCTTTAAGCAGGACTCGACAGCCACATTTATGCTATTCCAAGAGCGAAAGACTTAACCATTAGACTATATAGGCTTCCCTGATACATTCACTCCCCGCCCCCCCCCCCCCCAACACCAAATAGTGCAGCTCAAATACAGACACAAGATAGGTTTGACACCACACTCGGCATAAACAAAGTGAACAAAAGAAACACAAAAGAGACACGAAAACCCTAAAGAGAAACACACACAAAACACAAAAGAAACAATGAAGAAACCCAGAAAAACACTAATGAAGCACAAAAGAAGCACAAACGGAACACAAAATAATCACAAACGAAGCACAAAGGAAACACAAAAGAAACACAAAAGAAACACAAAAGAAACACAAAAGAATGAAAATTTGGTCATTTCTGGCTACGCCCCTGCCTCTTATAATAACACTGAGTTCTCTGCCCGCTCAAACACCCCGTCCATGTGGAGGCTGTCTGTTAGTGTTACATTTCGATGAATGCGTGATTTAGAGAATGTTGACCTCCCGTCTTGCTTGCCACCCATCATTGACCTTTAACATGACCCTCCTCACCCCGCTACTTCCGGTCTGCGCGCGCACAGCGAATCACTCCAAACACTGACAGCGCATGCGCAGGTCATCCTTTAAATGGTCTCGATATCACTCACTCGCTCACTCACTCACCCCCACCCACAGATATTCTACCTGCCAGCCACCCATCCTATATTTAACTACCTATCCTATTTTTGAAAACTCACCGACCTATATTCAACAACTTATACAATCTACATTTTACCACCCAATCACCAATCCGAGCTAACCAATCCTTGCTGTATCCTATTAATGCCACCACTCACCCAACCTACATTGGACCACCCACTCGCCTTATATTCCACCACTCACCCAACCTACATTCTACCACCCACTCACCTTATATTCCACCACTCACCCAACCTACATTCTACCACCCACTCACCATATATTCCACCATTCACCCAACCTACATTGGACCACCCACTCACCTTATATTCCACCACTCATCCAACCTACATTCTACCACCCACTCACCTTATATTCCACCACTCACCCAACCTACATTGGACCACCCACTCACCTTATATTCCACCACTCACCCAACCTACATCGGACCACCCACTCACCTTATATTCCACCACTCACCCAACCTACATTGGACCACCCACTCACCTTATATTCCACGACTCACCCAACCTACATTGGACCACCCACTCACCTTATATTCCACCAATCACCCAACCTACATTCTACCACCCACTCACCTTATATTCCACCACTCACCCAACCTACATTGGACCACCCACTCACCTTATATTCCACCACTCACCCAACCTACATTGGACCACCCACTCACCTTATATTTCACCACTCATCCAACCTACATTCTACCACCACTCATCTTATATTCCACCACTCACCCAACCTACATTCTACCACCCACTCACCTTCTATTCCACCACTCATCCAACCTACATTCTACCACCACTCATCTTATATTCCACCACTCACCCAACCTACATTCTACCACCCACTCACCTTATATTCCTCCACTCACCCAACCTACATTCTACCACCCACTCACCTTATATTCCACCACTCATCCAACCTACATTCTACCACCACTCATCTTATATTCCACCACTCACCCAACCTATATTCTACCACCCACTCACCTTATATTCCACCACCCACCCAACCTACATTGGACCACCCACTCGCCTTATATTCCACCCTCACCCACCCTACATTCTACCACCCACTCACCATATATTCCACCACTCACCCAACCTACATTCTACCACAACTCATCTTATATTCCACCACTCACCCAACCTACATTCCACCTCCCACTCACCTTATATTCCACCACTCATCCAACCTACATTCTACCACCACTTATCTTATATTCCACCACTCACACAACCTACATTCTACCACCCACTCACCTTATATTCCACCACTCACCCAACCTACATTCTACCACCCACTCACCTTATATTCCACCACTCACCCAACGTACATTCTACCACCCACTCACCTTATATTCTACCAATCACCCAACCTACATTCTACCACCCACTCACCTTATATTCCACCACTCACCCAACCTACATTGGACCACCCACTCGCCTTATATTCCACCACTCATATAACCTACATTCTACCACCACTCATCTTATATTCCACCACTCACCCAACCTACATTGGACCACCCACTCACCTTATATTCCACCACTCACCCAACCTACATTCTACCACCCACTCATCTTATATTCCACCAGTCACCCAACCTACATTCTACCACACACTCACCTTATATTCCAACACTCACCCAACCTACATTCTACCACCCACTCACCTTATATTCCACCACTCACCCAACCTACATTCTACCACCACTCATCTTATATTCCACCACTCACCCAACCTACATTCTACCACCCACTCACCCTCTATTCCACCACTCATCCAACCTACATTCTACCACCCACTCACCTGATATTCCACCACTCACCCAACCTACATTCTACCACCCACTCACCTTATATTCCACCACTCATCCAACCTACATTCTACCACCCACTCACCTTATATTCCACCACTCACCCAACCTACATTGGACCACCCACTCACCTGACTTTCGACCACCCAAACACCTAATATTCTACCACCCAAACACCCCACTTTGTACCACCCACTCACCCTATTTTATACCACTAACCCACCCTATTCTCGACCTCCCACACATCCTGTGTTCTGATATTCGACCGGTCATCCAACAGAGTGCTGAGACAGACCCTCCTCGTCCCCACTCCTTCACATCGATCCGCCCCACCCTTCCGTGACGTGTGCGTGATGTCATTACAAAATGAGCATTCCCACCTACATAGCCATCATCTATCGGCTTGGAATAATAAACACAGTCTGGGCCACCAGCAGGACAAACTAACATGGCCATGATAGACCATGATAGACCATGATATACCAGTGATTGTTTGTTGTTTGTTTGTTGTTGTTTTATCTTCTAGCAACATCTGAGGTCATATCAGGACGGGTACCGACTTGTGACAGTGTGCACTCATTGCGACCTTATAGGGCTGCCCCACTGGAAAGCCAGACCACCAGCACCATGACCTGATATCCCACTCATTCACATTATCCTGACACTGAGCCAACCAGTCCTTACCCTATCCTCATAATGCTGATCGCCTGGATAGGAAGAGTTAAACATCAACTTTTAAGTCATTGGATTGACTCGACCAGGGTTCGAATCCCATGATCTACCAAAACAGGAGACGGACGCTCAACTCATTTGGCCATCCCTTCTGGTTCCCCTACAAAGACAACCTACATAGCCGGTGCAGAGCTTGTTCAGTGAAGAAGCACTTCTAAAATGGTATCAGGAGTGAAGGATGACTGTTGTCCACTGAGGTTAAAATGGTTGAAGCTTCTAACGTTTGTGTATCGCTGGTTATTTGGGGACGTGACCGAGACGTGCAAAATTATATGAGACGCATATGATTCAGCAGCTACACCAGGTACGTCCACAGCAGGACCGGAGTGAAAGTAAAGTTTGTTTTATTTAACGACGCCTCTAGAGCACATTGATTTTTATCATCGGCTATTGGACGTCAAATATATGGTCATTCTGACATATTTCTTTGGAGGAAACCTGTTGCTGCCACATAGGATACTCTTTCTGATAAGCAGCAAGGTTTTATTTTTATATGCACTTTCTCAGAGACAGGACAGCACATACCTTTGATGAACCAGTTGTGGACCACTGGTTGGGACCGGGCAAAGACCAACTTGAGGAATCCATAGAAGCTATGCTAGATAAGAAACCAGGAACTGTGTCAAGCAACCCTTCATTACCGAGAGCATTATCTCTGTCCGGGTGTAATATCTTCGGTGCTCGGCCGTCAGAGCCCCGGATACCACTACTCTATCCCAGGTGTGTTCTGACAACTGTCTGTCAGTTCCCACCTGGTGTCCTTCTCAACAAACTCATGAGAAAGAAAATGGAAGACAAGTCGCACAAGATTGACAGTGAAGAAATTGTGCTTCATTGGCATCAACTCCTGTTCACCTACTAGCGACCTATCACCCTCACTCCTTACCAACTGCCCACACAGATCCTCATGTCTCTTGCTGGTGTGTATAAGAATCAGTGCCTACATCCCATTGAACCTGGGCCCCATGGTTGTTGCACACAGCTCAGTGCCTTTTGAATAGCTGCTCTAGTTTGTGTATAGAAAGTGGAGTCTCAGACAGAGTGTCTGGAGTCCTGGACAAGAGTGTCCAGAGTGGGGTTTGTGTGTCAGGTATAAGGAATGCAGGTGACTGGGCTCCCACATCAAGCCAATCAGACACCCTCTACAGTCTGGGGGGCAATGCCCTAATAGGGGGCAGCTGTCACTCAACCCCCAGCTGCAGGTGGTGTCCATAATGTATGCAGGATGGCTGGGTGTGCTTGCCCATCGGCCCCGTGGCAACAGGTAGTTGCAGACAGTTACAATAAACATATATTAAAAATGTCCTTCCCCTCCACTTGCATTCTTTCTGGTGCATGAGGGAACATTTCACTAAACATTTACTGTCTCTTAAATATGAACATCACATCACAATCTCGGTCACTATGTGTTATCACATTTTCCACATAGGCTCTTATGTCAAACAGCGAGTGGGGCACCCGTTGCTTCTCTGTTAAATAATCCTGGTCCCCACTCCATCGCCCGAGAATAGTAATGCTCTCTGCCAATATATAAATCCGAACCAAATTTTTAGGAGTCTGATTTTTACACGGGGACATTCTTCTGAGTTGTGTTGTGAAGGCGGTGAGTATTAATAGCCCGGCAGCTATGCACAATATTTTAGGGAATTGTGCCCTTGATGATACAAGCATAAGCTTTGGCACAAGTTGAACGTAGGTGAACGTAGTGGAGGCTAACGTGGGTCAAATGTGGTGTAAGTATGTTAAACTACGTTGAAATACATTAAGGTATGGCAGGTTTTGGTACGGATAAATATGTTATGGTACGGATAAATATGTTATGGTACGGATACCGGTATGTTCAACTATGTTCAACTATGTTAACTTCCACTACGTTCACCTAGGTCCACTAACGGCTATGTGACCAGGGCTTCATCCAAGTGTGCTAGAGTATGCTAGAGCATGCTAGAGTATGCTAGAGTATGCCAGAATATGTTAGGATCATGGATGCAAATTCAGCCTCTAACGTAGTGCTCTTTTGAACATGTCCAAAAATTAAATCGGCCATCACGGCTCACCCACGTAATTACCAAGTTAACATCATGGACAAGTATGGATGCTGGTATGTTCAACTATGTTCAACTACGTTTGCCTCCACTACGTTCAACTACGTCTACTAACGTGTATGTGACCGGGGCATCATGGCCTTCATCAAGCAAAGACCTATGTAAGCCTAAGTATATAAAGTTGAATAATCTGATCATTTTGAGTTTCTGCAATAGTTATAAATTATAGATAAATATATTACGTTGATTGTTTGTTTGTTTGTTGTTGTTTTACGTCCTAGCAACATCTAAGGTCATAACAGGACGGGTACCGACTTGTGACAGTGCGCACTCATGGCGACTTTATAGTGCTGTCCCACTGGGAAACCAGGCCGCCGGCACCATGACCTGGTATCCCACTCAGTCACATTATCCTGATACTGAGCACACCAGTCCTTGCCCTATCCTAATAATGCCGAGCACCTGGCTAGGAAGCAACAAGTGTCAATTTTAAAGTCATTGGTTTGACTCGACCGGGACTCGAACCCACGACCCCACGATCTACCAGCGTTGATCATGATAATCAACTTTAATTTAGGTTGGAGTAACTTTAGAGATATTTCAAATAAAATATACACGATAATCTTTGCGTTCACATCCAATTGCAGGACTGCATAGATGTGTATGTCTTACACCAGTCATATGTTCTATTAAATTGACTTGTTATGCCTTCTATGCATCATCAATACATGTTTAACAAGAGCACTTAAATCTAAATTAGATATGTAGGACCCAATTTAAGCAAGTGCTTCAGTTTTGAAACTTGCATTCTTTCATCGGATTAGGCAACCGTAACATTTGAACCATTCCTAGTTCTTTTCTCTTGTGAATTATGTATTTGACATTGGTAGCAGTGGGTAGGTTATGCAAAACTAGAGTCGGAGCTACAGAGGCAGTAGATGCAGCATGGGGTCCTGTTAAAATGACTGCACAAAGAGTGTGCAAGTTCATTTTTTTGATCGGCGCTTATCGCGTTTTGGAAAAGAGCTATTCAAATGTACATTCCTACGCTGTAGCGGAGAACAGACTCGAGGCTTCGCTACACGGACAACAGACAACATTGTTGTTATACTGGCCAGCTATGTATCCAGTTGCTGTAATACTAGACTAACAAAAGAGACCGGGCTTCCTTATTTACACCGTCAGTTTTCACTAAATGTCATCTGCTATCACTAAAGATGGCTTTCAATGTGGCGTTCTCTGTGGCGGAGTGGTTAGAGTGTCTGACTTTTTTCTAGGTCAGACTCCTAATCTGAGGGTCGGCGGTTCGATTCCCCGTGCACCCAGCTCTGCCAATTTGGATTTCCACCGCTGTGTATAACTTGCAGCATCATCAAAGGCCGGTTGTTCTCATACCATGTCTATGTGGTGTGGGAGGTTAAAAATCTCGGGCTTTCTATCGACCAGCAGTGGAATGAGGAAGACCAGTCATCCATGACTGAAATTTCCCTTGCATAAACAACTAATGGACCAACAAAAAAAAAAGATGACTTGAGCCTGAATAGTTTCACTGAAAGCCGTTGCTTTTTGGCTCAGGAAGAGTAGTCTGCTGGACACTAAATGTCAGACGACATTTTATGGTCTGGAAGCTATGACGACAACGTTGTCCTGTGAAACTGCAATGGAAGAGATGCTAAAGCTGCGCAATCCGATAAAAGCATCACATTTTCTAAACCTAAACACTTACCTGGATTAGATCCTACATATCTAACTTAGACACGGATGCAGTTAGGAAAACATTTATTACTACCAAAAAAAAGTCTATTTAATATGTAATAACTGATCACTGCTGTAGGCTATTATGTCCAGCATTTCTCCCTACAATCCAAACATTAATTTAACATGTTTTCTCTTCACATATCTCCAAGATTAACATTTTAATACAAAAGTTACTCCAGACTAAAGTAATGTATATTACAATCGTCAACCTAAAATATAGCTCTAACCCCCCCCCCCCCCAAAAAAAAACCATGGCGGAAAATATTACAAAAACCCTTGGACTCTGGAGCTTTTGCTTAGTATCAGGATATCACGAATGAGAGGGATATTAGATTGGAGTCCAAGAAGCCCTGCTTCTTTCAATTGAGGCAACACTTTGTAGTCAGTCGCCATGGTGAGCGCGTCCTCTCACCAACCGATGCCAGTGCTGCCATGGCATTAGATGTTGCTAGGATTTAAAACCCCAATAAACAAAGCCACAGCTCAGGCGTCCCTCTGTCAATTTGGGCCACTCCTCCCGCCAACAACCCCTCCCCAACCCTACCCACCCCCATATCTCCGTGGAGAGTGGAGGCATGGGTGTGGAAGGGGGTGGGAAGTGTTGGGGGCGGGGCGGGGGCTTGAGGGGGGGGGGGTTGCTCATGCGCTGTTTGTACGTTTCTATATACTTACGATTTTCAAATCGCTATTGAACTGGCCGGCGTCCAGGCGCAGACAACAACGGCCCACGTCACGCCGCACTCGAGGTCAGGTCAATCGATCCATGAGACAATAGAGAGTTTTAGCAACCCCCGCCAAATGTGGGCTTGGCACTGGTGAGTTTGAGCAAACCCCCGCTGAATCTGGACGTGGCACTAGAGTTTAAAGCTGCATAGTTCGATGAAAACATCAAATTTTCAAAACCAAAACAATTATCTAGTTTTGATTCTACATATCTACTATAGATACTGATGCACTTATTAAACATTTACCGGCACATACAAGGCAATACTGAGTCAATTAATAAAAACCTGTTACTGCAGAAGCCTATGGTGATAGAGTTTTGGCAAGTTTGCCAAAATTAATTTAGCAGGTTTCCATTTTTCAAATATCTCAAAAGTTTGTGATTTAAAATAAAAGTTACTTCAAACTAAAGTAAGGTAGATTATAATGAACAACCTAATATGTTCATCTCAGAAAATGACAGAAACTCAAAACCCATCGGACTATGCAACTTTAAGCAAACCCGTCGAGTGTGGACGTGGCACTAAAGAGTTTGAGCAATAGACTACATCACGGTTCCGACTGCGCATGCGCCGAAAACGGCCTTGGGAGCAAAGCAAAGGCGTACGGCCATTGAGTTTGCCTATACGCGCATTGAAAAATTTCAGTTTTATTCAAAATTAATAGAAATCCCAAACCCTAACCTTATCAATTTAATATAATCTTTTTGTTAAACCTGTTTTCTATATGTGTTCCAACCGGTTTGTTCCTAGGTGGTGTGGTTTTAGCAATATTTTACTTTTTCTGTATGGAGATTACTCACTGCCATTGACAATGCATTGAGTACTCTGGCTGTGGCTCTAACACTAGTCTGAGTGCCTAGAGCTTTCTAAATCTAAATGCACATGGCATAAGATCTGCTGATTATATTGATGTAAATGCAATGCTGGGTAAAAGATTAATATCTTAATTTATTACATATATATTTTTAGGTAGTATTCTATGTTTCAAACAAGAGCTGAGATGAGCTGAAACTAGCGCATTTCATTGCTGCACCAAGTGTATTAGCATGTGCCATGTGCTTTTGGGGGGGTTGTTTTGCTCTGACCCATCCCACAATGCACCGCGCCGCTGGAACCGTGATGTAGTCTATTCCCGCCGAATGAGGATGTGGCACTAGAGAGTTTTAGCAACCCCCCACTGAATGTGTGTAAGTGGCACTAGAAGGTTTTACAAAGTGTATTTTACAAACTGCACTGAATGCACGTTGAAACAATAGAGATTTTTCGAAACCGCACTGAATGTGGACAAGGCGCTGGAGAGTTTTAGAAACTGTCTTTTAGAAACTGCACTGAATGCACATTGAGAAAATAGAGAGTTTTGGCAACTGCACCAAATGTGGACGTGACATTAAAGAAATTGAGAAACTGTGTTTTAGAAAACTGCACCGAATGCGCATTGGGAAAATAGTGTGTTTTGGCCACCAGAACGAATGTGATGCGACATTAGAGAGTTTTAGTAACCGCAACAAATGCACATGTGACAGTAGAAAGTGTTAGCGACTGTACCGAATTGACACGTGACAGTAGCGACTATTAGCAACTGCACCAAATGCGTATGTGAAACTAGAGAGTTTTTGAAACTGCCCTGAATGAGTATTCCCGAGGGGATGTAATGCTTGGTTTGGTATATTATTACATCATTATGGGTACATACTCATAGTGGCTTTATAGTGTTGCTTCTCTGGGTTGCCATGCCGCTGTAACCACGCTTCCCCCACCCCACCCTTACCTCAATATTCCACTCGGTCATATTCCTCTGACTGAACCAACACCGTCCCGATACGACTTTAAATGTTGCAAGGACGTATGGCTCTGCAAGTGGTGGCAAAGTGGTGGTCAGTGGTCGTCGACCGCTTTGCGACCATTTTAGTCACAAGGAGGTTGCAGCTACTGCACAAAAAACCTCCTTGCGACCAAACTGGTCACCCAGAGGTCGGCTACGTTTGTTTTGGTCGCAAGTATTTGAAGTAGGTCACAAGGTGGTGGTTCCTTTGTTCCAAAAAGTGCTCACAAAGGTGTCACGAAGTGGTCGCAATCTGTTGCAAGCTGTAGTGCGACTGGGGCTTTAGGTAGATGCAGAAGCTCCTTAATATCGCTGGAAATAGCGCCTTAGACGCTACCAGTTCGATTGTGATTGTGCTTTATTGTGGAACACACAAACACAGAGTCTGACCACGTTATGTTTACATCTATGGCATACTGACGCGCGCAGACGAGAAGGCCGCCTTCCTGCCAAGTACAAACCAGATGTTTACATTTTTTTATTTTGGTTCTATTGTGTTGCTTGGGCAGGGGAATTCTTTTATTTTATACTCAACAAAATTGGCATTCCTTACTGGGTTTCATTTTGCTATACTTATTATACATATACAAACTTGAAGGTACCCTAGAAATTTGTTTGGATTAACCAATTATTGGTTAAACCGAGCTTCGGCTTCGACTTTGACTCGCCCCTTGACTTCCCTTGTCCGGCTAGCCACCCTACTCCCCCATCCCCCCCCCCCCCCCCCCCCCCACACACACACTATTGCTAACACTTATCCAAACAAGCGTGGTGTAAGAGTCGGTGGGGTCTCAGATGACCAGATGACCTCATAACCACATGAAAATTTGGTTTAACCATACCGGAAGTGGCCTGGGGCCCAACAATTTTGTTTGGATTAATCGATACTTTGGATAAACCGACTTTAGTTTAATCAACTTTTTTATATGATAAATGGTAGTATTTTGCCGGGACGCTGAAAAAAGTTTGGATTAACCAATTGTTTGGTTTAACCGAGCTTGATTTAAGGGGGTTGTACAATATACGTATATATATATGTATGCATATACGCATATACACATATAATATATATATATGTTTATGTATATATATATATATATATGTATACACACGGGACGCAGCACACCTGATCAGGCCGCAGTTGTGCATATTGTACATCATCGTATGTATGATGAAACGCATCAACAGTGATCAAATAGGACCCATCCCCATACAAAACCCGAACCTTGCTTCCTTATATATATATATATATATTTCATCACCCCCATGACATATATATAATGGCGCCCACTTCGATTTACCACATCGATCGCCAAATAAGGCGAGGCGCCCATCCTACCTCACCACGTCCACTTCCGGTCACTTGCAGGTGCCACATCCGGTGAGTGGGTTGCCTCCCTTAGCTGGCCAACTACCACTTAGATGCATATATACATATATATATATTTATATGTATGTATATATATATACCGACTTAGTGATGAGGCCCTTTATCACGTGTGATAATTAGGGAGTTACAGATGGCTCTTCCCACACTCTCCCCCTACAATTGTTCGGGGGGAGGGAGGTTGGGAGGAGACTGCCCTTATAAGTTGTATCCGGTGCTCACCTCCCTCTCTCTGCTCGGGAGCCTCCATGGTAACCTCACTCTCACGACTTTTGGTAACTCAGCACCCACAGACACACAAATATGTAAATATACACATATATGCACTGATATATCAATATATATATATATATATATATATATATATATATATATATCAATATCAATCAATCAATAGTTCCGTCCTCTAGTCGAGGGTTGGATGCAATGGTTCTCCACTTGTCCCGATGTTGTGCTGTTCTGATAGACTGTGAATAATTCAAGCCTGTCCACTGTGAAATATTTGTAAACCATGATGTTCTTGGTCTCCCTCTCCCTCTGCTGCCATTTATCTTCCCTTCCAACAATGTACTGTTTATTGAAGATTGTTGTATATATATTTATTAATTATAAGAGAGTCAGGATCACGAAAAGAGGCCAATTGGGGAAAGTTGTCGGCATCGAGCATTGGATGTTGGCGTCGAACAGTATAATTATAGTTTTTAGCATTGACAGGGGTATTGGAAAGTCCTTAAATTTATCCTGAATGTAAAGATAGAGAAAATACAACAATCTTATTTGTTTCTAGGATAATTTAATATAAAACAAAGAAATGCATTACACTTTAAGAATTGCGACGCCAACATCTTAAATAAACCACCAATTTTCGTGAGGCTGACTCATATATATATATATATATATATATATATATATATATATATATATATATATATATATATGTGTGTGTGTGTGTGCGTATTATAAATGTGTGTTTATATTTGTGTATGTCTGTTTATATATGTTTATATACATGTATAAAATATATGTTAATACGGTCGCCTGCTGGTTGTGAAGGTAGGGATGGCGTGCAGTGACTGAAGGTGGTCGGGGGGGGGGGGCGATGTGGGGCGGGGTGGAGAGAGGGGCGGGGCGGAGGTTGGGCGGGGGGTGGAGTTTAGTGGGGCTTTGGAGTTTAGTGGGGCTTAGCAGGGTGGGGCGGGGTGGAGCGGGAGAGGGTCGACGCGGCGAGGCAGGAAGGGGCGAGGCAGGGTGCAGTGTGGAGTGGGGGCGGGGCGGGGCGGGGTAGGATGGGGCGGGGCGAGGTGGCACGCGGATGGATAAGGTGTCGGTGTGGCATGGGCGGGACGGGGCGGGGTGTGCCAGGGCGGGGTGTGGCAGGGCGGGACTGGCCGGGGTGTGGCAGGGCGGGACGGGGCGGTGTGTGGCAGGGCGCGGCCGGGTAGGTCGAGTCGGGTCAGGTCGGGTCGGGTCGGGTTGGGACGGGGCGGGGCGGTGCGGGGTGGGGAGGGAGTTGGGCGGGTGTGGGTGTAGTGGGGTTTAGTGGGGCGGGGAGGGGTGGGCTGGGGTGTGGCGGGGCGGGGCGGGGGCGGCGCGGGGGGGGCGGGGTGTGGCAGAGCGGGGCCCGGTAGGGCCAGTCGAGTCGGGTCGGGTTGGGGCGGGCCGGGGTTGGGAGGGGGTTGGGCGGGGGTGGGGTGTCGTGGGGTTTAGTTGGCCGGGGAGGGGTGGGCTGGGGTGTGGCGGGGCGTGGCGGGGCTTGGCGGGCGGGTCGGGGCGGGGCGGGGCGGGGCGGGACTGGGCGGGATGGTGAGTTAAGGTTGGACGCGGGGATCGTTATTATGATGGTTAAAACGGGCGGAGAGGAAGGCAATTACGGCCAACAAATGGCCGAGATGTGTATCTGGTGTTTCTGCTGGTGTCGGGGACTGTTGTGTGTAATCACGCACACGTGTTCAGGCGGGAGTGAAACGCGAGCCGCAAGCACAGCGTCCAACACAATTAGTCAGATACCCCCGTCAATGATTATTATTATACATGCCGAATTTTAAAGTTTTTATTCTTTTAGACATGTGATGAAATATTATCAAATTCATTCATTATCAGTTATTTTTATTAGTAATATAATTATGTGATGACTGATTATCATTATTATTAGTGTTATTTCAGTTAGTGAGATATACACATAAAGATTATCGTTATTAGTATTACTTGAATTAGCCAGATCTGCGATGAAAGATAATCATTCTTCTAATGGTATAGTATAGTAGGATATTAGACCAACTCCAGGTGACCAGACGGGATGGCCGAATGAGTTAGAGCGTCCGTCTTCCGTGCTGGTAGATCGTGGGGTCGTGGGTTCGAACCCTGGTCGAGTCAAACCAATGACTTTAAAATTGATACTTGTTGCTTCCTAGCCAGGAAACTCGGCATTATTAGGATAGGGCAAGGACTAGTGTGCTCAGTGTCAGGATAATGTGACTGAGTGGGATATCAGGTCATGGTGCTGGCGGCTTGGTTTCCCAGTGGGCCAGCACTATAAAGTCACCATGAGTGCGCACTGTCACAAGTCGGTACCCGTCCTGATGACCTTAGATGTTGCTAGGACGTAAAACAACAACAAACAAAACAAACCAACTACAGGTACAAGTTTATACGTAACTGACCCAACTCATGATTCCTTATGACCACCAAACAAAAGATAACCTCCCTCCCCAACCCCACCAAACATTAATAGGATCGGGCTGTAATTAATATA
The DNA here is from genome assembly GCA_030323885.1 of Branchipolynoe longqiensis. Classification (NCBI taxonomy): domain Eukaryota; kingdom Metazoa; phylum Annelida; class Polychaeta; order Phyllodocida; family Polynoidae; genus Branchipolynoe; species Branchipolynoe longqiensis. The sequence continues at coordinate 28,094,610 of CM059190.1, read as the reverse complement.
AGGCAAATTTGACTTTCATCCTCCGATATTTATGCTAACGCTAAGAGATTAATCTATCTATGAAACCGGTGTCAGATAATATTCCGACTCCCATAATAAAGAGACTCCCCAATCACTTTATTATGTATATCAAAACTGCCCCCTATCATATTCTGACTCCCCACCCATGTTTCTTTTGGTAAATGTTTAATTCTTTTCCGATATGAATTGATTATTAGCTTTGGTGAAAAGAATTACATCGGGGAGCCTAGGTGGTGTAATGGCTAGCACACTGGCCCGAAATGCAAGAGATGTGGGTTCGATTCCTGCTCTAGGCACCCCTACAACAATATCATTTCTCTAGAGTAGTTTAATTCTAACCTATGTGAAGGCCATTGGATGTAATAGTAAGGCTTCAACAAGTGTTCGGCTCCGGTTCAAATGCACTGTCACTGTGATAATGCATTGTAAATATCCATCTTCACAGGTGACTGTGAAACCAATGCACAGGGCATTGGTGTTCCTTTACTGAGTTTGCGTAAAGCTGCATAGTCCAACGAAAGCTGCAAATTGACTCAAGCAAAACACTTATGTAAATTTGATCATACATGCATATCCATTTGACAGTACAGTATAACCCCGTTAAATCAAGCTCGGTTAAACCAAATGACTGGTTAATCGAAACTTCTTTTGGCGGCCCGGTAAAATACTACCATTTATCATATAAAAAAGTTGGTTGAACCAAAGTCGGTTAATCCAAATTATCGGTTAATCCAAACAAAATTGTCGGACCCCAGGCCACTTCCGGTACGGTTAAACCAAACTTTCATGTGGTTATAAGGTATTCTGAGACCCCACCACCTCTTACACCACACTTGTTTTGATAAAACATGAAAATACAGATAAAAGTATGCACAAGAAATAGAGAACAAAATAGAGAGTAAAACAATAATAATATGGCCCTTGCTGCCGACACAGGGTTAAGTCATCAATCATCAAAAATCAATCATCACAGTTTTGTGATACATGACGCATTCATAATGCACCCACGTTTTTGCCAAAGCCAAGTCAAAGTCGAAGCCAAAGCTTGGTTAAACCAATGATCGGTTAATCCAAACAAATTTCTAGGGTCCCTTCAAGTTTGGTTTAACGGGGTTATACTGTACTGTACTTCCTACCTTTATTACATGACGCATAAACAGTTGTAACTCCATATTGCATGGCATATTTGAATATAACACCATTCACCTTCAGCGAATTCAGAACAGCGCGACTCGGATAGCAGCAAATATAAACAAAATATGATTATGTCACACTAATTCTTCAGAAATTGCGTTCGCTGCCAGTAAAATTGCACATTGAGTTCACGATTTCACTAACCACCTATAACGTTTTCAATGGTAAAACACCAGAATATCTATGCAATCTTCTGTCCCCCGAACAGTGATCCCAAACTCTCGGGTCATACAGTTTGCGATATTATTACATGTCCCTGTGTCTAGACTCAACTCCAATAGTGACTGCGCCTTCTGTGTGGCAGGTCCAACTATCTGGACAAGATGGCAGTTGACGTACGAAAAGCAGCATCTCTTGGATATCACTAATGTGGCAGGCTGCGTATGGCCGGTTCCCCCTGGTCTATTTCCGAAAGCGCATGCGGAAGAAACAACGATGACAAGAAGAAACATACGCTTCCACATTTATTACCCGATCTCCGCCCACTCTGACATCACAGAACCAAGTGACCCGCCCCCCTGACCAGCCAGGTTGCAGGTAACCTCTCACGGTCGGGGGAGCTGCTAGCCAGCTGCAGTATGGGCAGTCCACCCAGAGACCTGCCCATTGGCTAACATGTGGCCTCCTGTTGCAGTAGAACTGCAACAGTCGGCGGGATAGTCTCTGCTGCCACCTCGTGGTGATGGGTCTCATGTCAGGACTCCTACACTAATTTCTATCCTCAAGACTTAATACTTATTTAATGCTAAAGTTTGGTTGGTTGTTGGAGTTTTACGTCCTGGCAACATCTAAGGTCATATCAGGATGGGTACCGACTTTTGACAGTGCACACTCATGGTGACTTTGTAGTGCTGCCCCACTGGGAGACTAGGCCACCAGCACCATGAAGTAATGTCCCACTCAGTCACATTATCCTGGCACTGAGCCAACCAGTTTTTTTTCTACTTAATGCTAGACTAGCCTACTGTATTTACATATAATAGGCGTGTACATAATATGTGGTTGGGTTATGTTTGGTGTACATGTTATCTGCCTTTACATGTTATCTGGATTTTTTTCTAGGTAGCTTTAAGCCGTATATCAGAAAAATCGTACGAAGTCTGAGTTAATAAAAAATAATCATATTTACAGTAATACAAACTAAGTTCATAAGACATATATTTATATGTTTTATTTAGTTATATGATGCTCACTTACATTTCCGCAATATTATTACTGTTTATCATGTTCAGCATACAGTTGATATATTTCAAATGTTGTATACATTGGTTATCTCGGACAACCGGCTAAAGCGGACACCCTTCCTCTCCTATTAATACATTTGATCGGGGGTGCACAGTGTGCTGCTAAATAGCTAACTACATGTACATTATGAACACAGCATTGTGCTAAGGACATAAAAAACCTGAAGTTCTGCCCTAATGACATTTTCAGGCCCAAGTGCATCATCATGTATGTATGTATGTATGTATGTATGCATGTATGTATGTATGTATGTATGTGTGTATGTATATATGTTGGGGTTTACATCCTAACAACATCCATCGTCATATCAGGACGGGTACCGACTTGTGATAGTGCACACTCATGGCGACTTTTATAATGCTGCCCCAATAGGAGACCAGGCTGTCGGCACCATGACCCAATATTCCATTGTCACATTATCCTTATCCTGAGCTAATCAGTCCTTACCTGATCCTAGTCATGCCGAGCGCAAGGCTAGATAACATCAAGTATCAATTATATAAGTCATTGGTTTGACTCAGCCCGGAATCGAACTCCCATCCTTCCGCACGGGAAGTCTACACTCTACCGATTGGCCCACCGCGTTGACATCATCACGTGACCCCAGTACTGTAGTGAGGTGCACTGACCCCCCTAGGTGAAATGCCACACACACAGGTAGTTAGTTGTTGGTAGGTGGAATTACACCAAGGAGCCTAGGTAGTCTAATCGTTGGGAATGCTAACCCCGAAATGGCAGGAATTGTGGGCTCGAATCCAGCTCTAGGCCTGATGTTCCTGTTTGTTGGGCAAAACACTTCTGGTGACACCATCCAGTTTTCCCTGCTGTCAACTTGTCAAACTTCAGGCCTGTCCATTCCTGGTTTTGTTTTCCCACCTCTTCCTTTGTCCGCCTAACTCTAGTAACTCCTTGTGCATCTTTGTTAGAATGGGGATAGAATTAATCACTTTTTATTGCGCTCTTTTAGCCTAAAAATAGAATTACGAAAACATGGCATAGGTCAGCATGTGTTTAATTAACAGTATACGGAGCGGGGCATAGCTCAGGCAGCAGCGGGTCCACCTCTGAAGGTGTCGGTCATCCTATCGATCCTGCTCAGTGGATCCATTTGCAGTTTGGGCTATTTTCCATTCCAACCAGTGGTCCACAACTGGTTCATCAATGGCTGTGGTATTTTGCTGTCCTGTCTGTGGGAAAGTGCATATAAAAGACCCCTTGCTGCTTATCGGGAAGAGTAGCCTTTGTAGCGGCAGCAGGTTTCCTCCAAAGAAATATGTCAGAATGACCATACGTTTGACATCCAATAGCCGATTATACGAAAATCAATGCGCTCTAGAAGCATCATTAAATAAAACAAGCTTTACTATATTAACAGAACACTGAAGACCTAGTCCCCCTCATAACTTCAGTGTTTGGCACAGATACAACGTTTAGCTACTGTATACATTACCCACTGTCACCACACCCCTCGTTACCCCGTCCAACAGGCCGCCACTCGATTGTCCTACTTGCGTGATTGGGGTTTTATGTCCTAGAACCATCGCAGGTTAATCTGATGGCCTACAGATAGGCTGGAATCCGCTCTAGGGGAAACAATTAGGTGTAATAAGGATATTGCATCGCTATTCCGGGTATAATTAGCCGAAGGTTAACGGCCTGGAACTGCGCACAGTCGTAACATCTTTATAGTGCTGCCTTACTGAGATGCGGTGAATGCACCACGATGCGACATCCCACTCACTCGTATCTTCTTGGCACAGCACAGTTTTATAGCATTTCCTCAATGAGATGTTTGGTTGCTTGCACCATGATACGATATCCCACTCAGTCTCATGCTCTTTTGTACTGGTCAGCTTTATAGTGTTGCCGCAATGAGATGGCGTGTTGTCTACACCATGATACGATATCCCACTCAGTCACAATGTTCTTTGTACAATTCAGCTTTATATTGCTGCCTCAGTGAGATTTCTTGTTGCCTGCACCATGATACGATATCACACTCAGTCACATGTTCTTGGTACAGATCAGCTTTATAGTGCTACCTCGCTCAATCTTTGGTGTATTCTCATTTCCACGGACTCCTCATGAAGGACTGAAGCTGTGATCCAGCACGCCGGGTCACAGCTTCAGCTTACATGGCGGAAGGTGGGGATGGTCCCCATCCCAGCCCAATCCTTTGCTATAGACCCTATACCTTAACTCACTTCATGTCTGTAAACGCATGCCTCCCGATGACCGGGTTTCCGTCCTCATATGACCTTAGATGTTGCTAGGACATAAAACAACAAAAAACAAACAAACCTGATGACCGGACGGGGCATGGTTCTCGCCATATATTTATTTCTCGCGTAAATTGCAGTGAAATTGTCCTAGCAAATATTTTACATTAGATAAAATACCACTTGATAAAATCATGGTGGATGTGTATTCACCACCGCACCCACCTTCTTCTGGGTAAGGTGAGGCTGTGACACGGCATGTTAGGATCACAGCTACAGTCCTTCCTGAGGGACCAGCGGAATCCGGAATGCCCGTATTCATATTGATATCTAGGGAAAGGACTAGGTTGTGCGTGGTGTCAAAGTTAGGATATTCACTGAGTGGGGTATCGGATCATGGTGCCGGCGGCGCAGAATCTCACTGGAACAGCACTATTGAGTCGCCATCAGCGCAGTCTGTCACAAATCAGTACCCGTTCTGATATGCCCTCAGTTGTGGTTAGGAGGCAAAGCCCCAATAAATCAAATCGAACCCTCCCTCGCTCTTCTCACGATTCCCCCATGCCCCTCCTCCCCCGCCCTATCCTACCCTCCCTCATGCCGTCCCTGCCCTCCCTCCTCCTTCCTTTCTCCTCCTCCCTCCACCCGTTCACTGCGCCTCCTCCTTCCTCCCTCCTCGTTCTTCCCTCCTCTCTCCTCCCTCCTCCTCCCACCATCCTCCTTCATCTCTCTCCCTTTCTCCCTCCTTCTTCTTCCCCCCCTCATTCCCCCTCATCCCCCCTCCTCCCTCCGCCTTCCTCCCATCTCCTTCACTCCCCCCTCCCATCTCCTTTCTCTCTCCCACTCCTTCCTCCTCATTTCTCCCTCATCTGTCCTTCCCTCTTTCTACCCTCTTCTCTCGTCCTTCTTCCCTCCTCCCTCCCTTCAACTACACCCCTCCCCCTCCCTCCTCCCTCCACCTATCCCCCCCCACCCCCCACCTCCCTTCATCCACCCACGCGTCATACCTACCTACACTACACACGTAGTCAGTTCCTTTCGGCCGGCCTCCCAACACTCGTCTCTCATTGGTCGCCGCCTGGCTGTGACGTCATAGCGAGGCGCGTGGCCGGGCAGTCAGCCGCGCTCGGCGACAGCCAATCAGAAGCCGGCAAAGTTGCTACTTTTCGGCGAGCAGCCTCAGCTCGGGCTGGAGTCTCTTCGGTGCGCGCGAGAATCGGCGAGCGAGACAGGAAAAGGGGAAGGTGAGCGAGGCGTATTACCATATTATCATATAGCTTGTACCGGGACGGCGGTTTGGGACCAGGCACTGTACAAGCAAAGAAAGGGAACGTGCGCTGACAGGCTAAGCAGACGAGAAACAGCTGTAACTAGCTACACGTGGGGAACCAGCGGCAAGGGGACCAGCGAAATAGAACCAGCGCACTGCAGCGGGGAAAGGAAACCAGCGGAAGACAACCACTACAACAACAACAACAACAACAACAAGAAAGAAAGAAAGAATCCAACGTCACAAAGTTTGAATGCTATATAGGCCTACTGCCGCAGGCAGGGACAATATACACCCACAGGAACCAGTGTTTTCAGAAACACAGCAGAAACTCAGCGATATATTTGGAGACTTTGGAAATCACAGCAGCGTCTTTGTCGTCGTCAGTAGATACAAATCGCAGCTGATCGCAGTCGCAGATCGGCGTGTAGATCATCGTCAAGAAGCCTGAAATCACGACGCAGCAAAACAACAACTAGCACACTAACATATGCTGTGAGAGACACTTCTGGAAACTGCCGCCCCCACGTCTACGCCCCCCCCCCCCCACCCACAGAACCCAGCCTCCCACCCACCCACCCACCCACTCGACAAAGCCTCGTTTTCATTCCTGCAGCAATTTGAGATACTCGTCCAGATATCCGATAATGTAAGTAGCACAATGACCTTTCTCTACTGTTATATGCTAAGATATAAGTGATTATATGAATATTACTTTGGATGCTGAGCATTGTGAATATATTAGTCTAGCATTGTATTGAATATGATCTAGATTTCTGATATTTGTATTACTATTAGTCTAGTCTTCTATGAAATATATGATATATATGTCAAATATAAGAATCTTAAGATATATACCATGTGTATGATGTAAATGACATATATGCACTATGATGTATGTCATATATATGATGTATATCATCGATATGATGAATATGATGAATATGATGCATATGATATATATAGTATATATGATACATATACTATATGTTTGAGATATATATGGTATATAAGATATATATATGTGATACATATGGTTTATATTTGTTGTTGAAGATTTATACTGCCTATCATGGATAAGCCTGAATAGGCTTGCTTTCACCATTAAACAGTTTGTCGATAGAAAGCCCGAGCCTACACTTTTACCGAACCAAGGGATTTTTAACCTCCCACACCACATAGACATGGTATGAGAGCAACTGGCCTTTGATGATGCAGTAAGTTATTCACAGCGGTGGAAATCCAAATTGGCAGAGATGGGGGCACGTGGAATTGAACCACTGACCTTCAGATTAGGAGTCCGACCTAGAAAAAAGTCAGACACTCTAACCACTCTGCCACAGAGAACACTATATACATCTCATATATATTACATATATGTACTGTGGTAGAGCCACTTGGGCAACTGTGGGTTAATGTAAATGTGGTAAGTAAGGAGTCACTGGTTGGGTGGTTGCTGGTGTTTTACGTCATGGCAACATCTCAGGTCATATCACTTTATTAAGACGGGTACCGTAATTCTGTAATCATTTTTATCAGTTTTAGGCACTGCAGGTCGATTTTTGTTTGTGAGACCTATTCAGAAATTTGACTGAAAGCCTAATTTGCTTTGTTTGTAGCAAGTAATAACATACGATCATATTAACTTATATATTGCGTCACAGTCTATAGGCTATTCATTTTTCCTTGCTTCTTTAGAGTTGCATAATCCGATGGTTTTGAGTTTCTGTAATTTTCTGAGATAAATATATTAGGCTGATCGCTATGACCTACCTTACTTTTGTTAGAAGTAAGTTGTGTTTCAAATGGCTACATTTTGAGATATTTGAAGTGCAGACATACAACATTAATTTTGGCAAGCATGCTAAAACTCTGATACCATAGGCTTCTGCAGTAACATTTTCTATTGACTCGATTCAGTATCCCTTTCTATGTGCGAAAAACACTTAATAAGTGCAACGTATCTAAGTTAGATATGCAGAATCAAATCCAGACAATTGTTTTAGTTTTGAAAATTTGATGTTTTTTGTTGTTGTAAATATAGTTTATTCATTGAATAAAGTCTTTTGTCAGCGCCGTGGCACTGGTCTTCCAGCCATGTGACAATACAATTATTTACAATATATGCAGCTAGCCCAAATCAGCTGAAATAACAATATCAAACATTCAAAGACTTACATATGGTATAGTTTGACAATTCACATACAAAAATAGCAGTTATATGTTGTATTCCTACACACTTGATACATACATGTGTATTGATTAGACCTTTACATTACGGAGTGGTTAGGTGCATAGTTTTCCTTCATAGGTTTGTATGCCTACTAGTAAGTAGGTTGGGATAAACAATGCTTGGAGGATTGTATGTTTCGGTCATTTAGTAGTCTAGTACAGACTTTATTAGTGTCTATGTTTGTACACAGACCCCATAATACCAAGACAGCTCACTCAGCCTGTACTGTGTAATCAAAATGATCAAACCCACCACTTGGTGCGCTGGCTGTTCCCCCGGCTAAACAGATGCCAGTTGCCCTTGCCCTTTTTAGTGCTGCCTAACTGGGATACCATGCCACCACGCAGTCACATTATCCTCACACTGAACCAACCAGTCATTGACCTATCCTAGTACAGTATAACTCTGTTAAACCAAGCTCGGTTAAACCAAACGATCGGTTAATCCAAACTTTTTTCGGTGGCTCGGCAAAATACTACCATTTATCATATAAAAAAGTTGGTCAACCCAAAGTCGGTTAATCCCAATTATCGGTTAATCCAAACAAAATTTTCGGACCTCAGGGCACTTCCGATATGGTTAAACCAAACTTTCATGTGCTTATAAGGTCATCTGAGACCCCACCAGCTTTTTTATATGATAAATGGTAGTGTTTTGAAGGGACCCTAGCAATTTGGTTGGATTAACCGATCGTTTGGTTTAACCGAGCTTGGTTTAACAGGGTTATACTGTATGTACATCAACAACAATAATCAAAGTGTCCAGATACATTGTATATTACGTGTGAAATACACGCTTACTAAAAGTCAAAGTCGAATCCAAAGCTCGGTTAAACCAATGATCGGTTAATTCAAACAAATTTCTAGGGACCCTTCAAGTTTGGTTTAACGGCATTAAGCTAAGATTCCTTACACGCGGTATGCGGACTGCGGCATGCGGTATGCGGCATGCGAATGGGAAGATTCCTTCTATGCGGTATGCGGCATGCGGCACACGACTGGCTATATTTAAAAAATAAAAATAAACAAGTATACTCCATACTGCACTGTATATGGCCTAATATGGCATCTATATCTATGTAACTCTTGGTACCTCACATGGTGGTTCTTACCTTTATAATTACCAAATTATAGATAAGTATTCCTATTTTTGTGGCTCTGGTAGCATTTTTACTAACCAGAACCCCCACCACCACCACTACCATATGTTTCCACTCAGAAGCCTTGTGCGTGACCATTCCGTAATGCTCAGTCGCCTCTCCTAGTGTTAAACTAATGGACACATCAGACTCAGGTTTCTATTCACACCCTGGGTGCCACATGCCGCATGCCGTACCGATCGCTACAGGGACCGATCGAGTTGTCGCATTCGCATTCGCATTCGCATTCGCATACCGCGTGTAAGGGTTGTAGTCCATTGAGTTCAAGGCGTTTCGATTTTTTGCCGCATTCGCATTCGCATTCGCAGACCTCATACCGCATGTAAGGAATCTCAGCTTTATACTGTATTGCCAGGCGCCAGGCAATATGGCGACATGTATAAATCTTTTTGAAGTCTTTGGTTTAACTCGGCCGGGGATCGAATCCACGACCACCTGCCCCGCACTTGAGGATTAATTCAAGCGTCTCGCTTCAAATGTTGTATTTTGGATGTAGGTATGCAGTCAGGTTTAAAACATAAGACTCTCCTGTATGTTCAATATTATGTATTCAGTTCAGAACCATTAATATAGTCTCATCTTTCTTTTACCTCGGTTCTATTTAGCAACACCTTCTTTCGTATTTCCATTATTCCCCATGCTCCCAGCTCTGCCAATTTGGATTTCCAAAACTTTAATTAAAATAACAGATTGTTATGTGAAGGTAAGTTTAATTTTCACAAATTCCAATTTTCTTGTGATGAAATGTTTCTGGAGCAATGAACAAAAACGTAGGAATGTAAAGATAATGAACATTTTGATGGTTTGACTCCAATATTTATCAGAATTTTTGGATTCACGTTTAAGGGGTTTTGCGCCTGAACTCCTCAAATGATCTTTTTTTTTGGGTGCCTCTTATTTCTTTTTGTTAAGGAATACCAAGTTTTGATTAAAGCACGTTGCATTCAAGACGCCCTGGTGGAGAAACCATGGTCATTGTATTTGGAACGTGATAATTAACTAGTTAATTAAAGGGTGCATCTTTATATGTGAGAACTAAAGTGGCCCTTACAATCAGTGCTTTGTGTGACTACTTTATGTAAGAGGTAGACAAAGGGCTCAGTGTATTGCTTGCATAGAAACTGCCCAGCTCAACTATTCCTACTGCGGCATGTTCGATTTAGGCAGGTCCTTTCTCTCTTCCTTACAGTCACATTTCTTGTCTCAATTGTCTAATCTGGAAACTCTCACTGAGATTGTCCTTATGCCTTGAATGTAACTTGGTGAGCGGGACGTAACTCAGGTGGTAGCATCTCCACCTGTGACGGTGTTCATCATCCTAGCGATCCTGCTCAGTGGACACATTTTCACTTTGGGTTATTTTTCATTCCAACCAGTGGTCCACAACTGGTTCATCAAAGGCTGTGGTATGTGCTGTCCTGTCTGTGGGAAAGTGCATATAAAAGACCCATTGCTGCTTATCGGAATGAGTAGCCTCATGTGGTGGCAGCGGGTTTCCTCCAAAGAGATATGTGTCAGAATGACCATACGTTTGACATCCAATAGCTGATGATAAAAATCAATGCGCTCTAGTGGTGTCGTTAAATAAAACAAAGTTTTTTTGCATGTAACTTTAATACTTGCCACAGTGAGACACGAGTGGAGGTTCGGGTAGTTAGTTACTTCCGCAGCACTGTTGGTTGGAAAGGAGAACAGTTCTAGACTTATAGATCACTAGTTATAGAAAGGAGAATACGTCTAGACTCAGATCACTAGTTATAGAAAGAAGAATACGTCTAGACTCATAGATCACTAGTTATAGAAAGGAGAATACGTCTAGACTCATAGGTCACTAGTTATAGAAAGTAGAACAGTTCTAGACTAATAGATCACTAGTTATAGAAAGGAGAATACCTCTAGACTCACAGATCACTAGTTATAGAAAGTAGAACAGTTCTAGACTTATAGATCACTAGTTATAGAAAGGAGAATACCTCTAGACTCACAGATCACTAGTTATAGAAAGTAGAACAGTTCTAGACTCATAGATCACTAGATATAAAAAGTAGAACAGTTCTGCACTCATAGATCACTAGTTATAGAAAAGGAGAACACGTCTAGACTTATAGATAACTAGTTACAGAAAAGGAGATCAGTTCTGGACTCATAGATAATTAGTTATAGAAAATGAAAACAGTTCTAGACTCATAGATAACTAGTTATTGAAAAGTAGAATATCTCTAGACTCATGGATCACTAGGTGTAGAAAATGGGAACCTTTCTATACTCATAGATCACTAGGTATAGAAAGGGAGAACAATTTTGGACTCATCGATCCCTAGGTGTAGAAAAGGAGAACCGTTCTGGATTCATAGATCACTAGCAATATAAAATGAGAAGAGTGTTCTAGACTCATAGATCACTAGCTATAGAAAATGAGAACAGTTTTAGACTCACAGATCACTAGATATAGAAAAGGAGAAAGTTCTGGACCCAGAGATAACTAGATATAGAACAGCTGAATAGTTCTAGACAAATAGATCACTAGTTACAGAAAAGGAGAGCAGTTCTATGCAAATAGATCACTAGTTATAGAAAAGGATAGCCGTTCTAGACTCATAGATCACTAGGTGTAGAAAAGGAGACACTTTCTCGACTCATAGATTACTAGTTAGAGAAAAGGAGAAGAGTTCTGGACTTATAAAACACTAGTTAGTGAAACGGACAATGCCTTTAGACTCATAGATAACTAGTTATAGAAAAGGAGAATACATTTAGACTCAAAGATCACTAGGTATAGCACATGATAAGTGTACAACACTTTGGTATAATAACAGCACATCATAAAACCATTGAAGAGAGCTAAAATCTTCCTTTGAATATTTCTGTATTTTGTGTCCTTTCCACAATACCTTATCCCCAATAACTAATCAAGCATGGTTCTAATTTCCTTTTTAATGACATGTATAGAAGCCTTTCATTCTTAGTCCTCAAAATTAAACAAATTCAGAAACAAAAAATAACATACATAAATCTTACCCTTCAAAAAGTTTAATAATATTGCACAAAATAGGTAGTCCTGCATTTAACACATCCCATCCACATTGGTGACCGGGTGTGGTGGCTGAATCGGAAGAGCACAGGCTTGTCATGCGGAAGGTCGGGAGTTCGAATATCAGCTGAGACTTACTAAATTGATATTTATCGCAACCTAGCATGGTGCTCGGCATTACTAAGATAGGGAAAGGACTGGTTAGCTCAGTAGCAGGATAATGTGACTGAATGGGAAATTGAGTCATGGTGCTGACAGCCTGGTTTCTCAGTGGGGCAGCACTATAAAGTCGCTATGCGTGTGCACTGTCACAAGTCAGTAACCATGCTGATAGGACTTTAGATGTTTCTCGGAACAAATCCACATTTGTGTTTCACAACTGTAAAAACACTGCTTCAATAGGGAAACAAGTTCTATTCGTAGGGAACCAAAATTGGGGAGTGAGGGGAGGAGGTAGAGTGAGAAAGATTCCAGAGATAATGATTTTTGTTAAGATTTTCACAATTTACAACACAAGAGGCAGTAATCATATATAATAGTCCAAGCCCAGGCCGACCTAATGTCAACAGATGTTCAGTATCGTCAAACGTGTGATTGGTACACATGATTTTACTTCAAATAACTCAAAGGATAAACTGTTGATAAACCCTTTAAGATAAAAAGGTAATTCAAGATAAAGCAAAGTAGACCATACCATTTAACCTAATATATTTATCTTTAAAACAAAATGGCTGAAATTAAAAACCATCGGACTATACAACTTTAGGAAGACCTGAAAGGTAGATGGTAAGCAAGTACAGGGCAGTAGGTAGGAATCTTAGAAAGAATGAGGCGCGAGATACTAGGTGGATCTGGGGGAAAGCCCCGCAGCAAATTTCAAAAGCTAGAGCCTCTGAAATGCCATTTCTAGCCATTTCAGGGAGGTCACATATTGCTTAGTTGTGTTTTGGGGGGGGGGAGGCAACTTCTTCCCCCTCCCCCCACTAGCTCCGGCCCTGAATGAGATGTGGGTGGGGGTGGAGGGAGTAAAACACATTTCTACTGACCCTCCCCCCCCCCCACACCAAATGTCCGTTACAATTAGCAGCCTTCGGCGTGGGTTAATTACAAGCATTGAGTGCATTTCCAGCGCGACTAATGGGTCGCTAACTAGGCACCGGAAGTCGAAAAAGGCGGAACCAAAAGTAGGAACCAAAACCCGGAACCGGAATTAACGCCAGTGACGTGACACTTCTAGTTGTACCACACATACTGCCTTAATGCAGTCCAACTCCGACCAGATTGGGACGGCCAAATGAGTTGAGTGCCAGCCTCCCGTATTGGTAGGTCATGGGATTCAATCACTCGGGTACGTACCCTAATCAAGTCAAAGCAATGACGTTAAAAATGTATACTTGTCGCTACCTAGCCTGGCATTCGGCATTACTGAGATAGCGCAAGGAGCAGTGGAATGAGGAAGACTAATTGTCCGGGTTAGAAAATTCTCTCAACTAATGTACAAAAATAAAAGTAACAAAGACTGTATCCTACTTAGTTCAAAGAACCAAGAATATACTGACCAGGGTGAATTAATTGAAACAGGTTCTAATCCGAGACCGTACTTGAAACACATAGCAATACAACGACACAGCAAAGCCTCCTTGTTTAAAGCTGCATAGTCCAATGAAATATCAAATTTTCAAAACCAAACCAATTATCTAGATTTGATTTTACATATCTAACTTAGATACTGATGCACATATTAAGCATTTGTTTCTGCGTAGAAGGCAATACTGAGTCAATTGAAAAAAACCTGTTACTGCAGAAGTCTATGGTGTCAGAGTTTTGGCAAACATGCCAAAACTAATTTTCCATGTTTGCACTCAAAATATCTCTAAAGTTTACCATTTAAAATAAAAGTAACTTTGAACTAGTGTAAAGTAAATTACTAGTGATCGATCTAATATATTTATCTCAGAAAGAATACAGAAATTCAAAACCATCAGACTATGCAACTTTAAGTTGTATACCACAATAGTTTTAAATTCCCACCATATTGTTTAGATAAATATAATCGGTTGCTCTTTATAATCTACTTTATATCAGCTTGGATTAACTTTAATTGTAAAAGGTTTAACTTTGGAGATAATTGCGAGTTTCACTGCTTTGCATTCATTGAAAGCTATTAAGGGTTCTGTCTTCATCGGATTATGCAACTTGAATTCGGTTGACGTGAGTAGCCTACTCGGTCCAGAGAAACTATATATGTCTAGTACACACCTACCGTTTGTGCGCACCCACCTACCGTATACGATCTAAAACTGCCTGTTTCGTACACAAAAATCGCTAGGTGTGCGCTCCCCGCGCACACCTAGCGATTGCAATTCGCGCATAAAACCTCAGTTTTAGGGCTAAAACCACCCGATTACGCTTGCGATTCGAAAAATGAATTGGCCCGTTTTCAGTTTTAAGCTGGTCGGGTCGAGTCGCGAGTTTTAGTGCACGAATCCTATATGGTAGGTGTGTACCAGGCAAGTGCCGAGTGGGGGGGGGGGGGGGGGTATGGTGGAAATGGGAATTATTGCGCCTAGAGCCAATTCGAATCCACACTTCTAGCCATTCCGGTGATAGCACGCTAACCATTACACTACCTAGGCTCCCTGATGCAATCACCCTGCCCATGCCTACATGGCGACATGCCTGAAAGGTCACTTCAGACTACTAGTACTACACTCGTCTCCCTAGAATTGTAAGTCTATTAGAATTACATTACACAAATACTCCTGCTTCATCAACCAATGACCATCTCCCAATGAAAAAAAAAATAAATAAAAATCTAACATGTAAAGCAGGTGGAAGACCAATGTTCGAGCCTTGAAAAAAAAAGAATTATTCAGATAAATGAAGTATTTTGCTTCAACAAATTAAAAAGAAGAAAGAAAAAATAAAGGAGAACATTCTAGAATAAGAAGGAAAATGGAATTTCAGCTTCATCGTGATCAAAGCGATTTAAAAAAAAAAAATTAGACGGGATGGCCAAATGAGTTAGAGCGTCCGTCTTCCGTGTGGTAGATCGTGGGTTCGAATCCTGGTCGAGTCAAACCAATGACTTAAAAATTGATACTTGTCATTTCCTAGCCAGGTGCTCGGCATTATTAGGATAGGTCAAGGAGCAGTGGAATGAGGAAGACCAATCGCCTGCGACTGAAATTTCCCCTGCTTAAACAACTAATGTACCAAAAAAAAAAAAAGTGTTATGGCGGTGTTCTAAGAATAACACCTCATAACAAACAGAATGGCGGGAAGGAGGGGGGGGGGGGGAAGCCCGGGTTGTCGTCTGCTCCACGGCTGTGTGGGACCAGCAGGGTAACAGTAGTCCGCCTCCAGGGTCTTCAGATGGATGTTGTTTCACAGGCTACCTGCAAACCAGTCAACTGACAACTCCAGGGCATAAACCAGACTGACATCAGGACCTCCCCCCCCACCTACACACATCATCATCACCTCCCCCCCCCCATACCCACACCCCTACATACACCATCATCACCTCCCACCCATACCCACAGACAGAGTTATTTACAACACACTCACCTTACTGATATGATCTTATCTGTTTCTAGGACGTAAAACAACAATAAACAAACCTTATTAAGGAATCTACACATATGAAAAAAAGCCTTTTATTTCCCTCCCAGATTCTGCTTAAATCTGCATAGTCTGATACAAGTATCAAATTGTCTGAAGCAAAAACAGTTATCTAGATTTGAACCTACATATCAATACAACAGTGTTCTCAAAAGGTTATAAACAATAACTTATCCAAGTTAAATATTGGTACACCTTTTAAGTATTTGTTTCTACATAGAAGAGCATACTAACTCAATTTAATGGAACCTGAAATGTTGCGCATAGAACAGTATTCGAACCCATATCTCTTGCTAGTCCGGAGCTAGTGTTCTACCCATTACACTACCTAGGCTCCCTGGTGCAGTCATCACCATGTCCAAGCCTACCTGTCTATATGGCTCCTTGTCTGAGATGCAGACTACTTGAACTATCACTAATATGCCAGATAACATTTTATGTGGAAGTGTGCCATTGTGTGGCATCAGATTGCAACTATGGTCTTAAGTTAGATGTCACCCCCGTCTTGATATGACCTTAGATGTTGCCAGGACATAAAACTCCAACAAACAAACTAGATGTCGCCTGTGCAATAAGATCATTCATTATACAGTAAAACCTCTCTAAATCAACCGAACATGGGACCGACTTTAAATGCTCCATTTAGGGAGGTGGTTGCTTTAGGGAGTTTAAAAAAAATCGTTACAATGGTATTGCATAGGCGATCGCTTGGGACCCAAATAAAATGATTGACGACGTCAAGTGTCGACATAAAGTCTAAATGGGAGCGTTGGCTTGCGCCGTGTTGCGCCGTTTAAACCCGTCTAGTGCCGTCACAAGTATAAACGAGCCTTAATGGGGCTGTCACACTACGACGTTTCTAACCAGCGACCCGTCAACGTGTAGTGATTTTGGGCGATAATAAGTGAAACGTCGGGACGCACTGATGGCACGTTATGGGGGCGTCGGTACATTTCGCTACACGTCGGTACACTATCTTTGACGTTGATGGTCAGTGCAAAACGCCGGCGCGCATTCCCTGTCGCCCAAGGTTTTAAGCATGTCAACAAAAAACCAACGACCGCCAGCGTACGCAAATATATGGGTAAGGACGTCGAGTTCCGTTGGACGCACCGGAATAACGTTATGGGAATGCTAGGCAGACGGCGTGCGCGCGGGCGGGTCGTGTCCACACGTTGCGGCAAACTGGGGCATTTTTGTTTTACGCCCTAGCAACATTTAAGGTTGGATGAAGACGTCGTGCCAAACTTTTTTTTTTTCCCCAACGCGTCGACACATGTTGGCCGCGCGCGCATAATGTGCCGCTCTAACGCCAATCTTTTTCCCCAAACCGCCGAAAAGTTGGACGTTTCTTGACGCGCAAGATTTTATTTTCAACGCTGACGGGTCGCCGGGAGAAGCGTCGTAGTGTGACAGGGCCTTTAGGCGCAATAAACATTTACAACACACGGTACATCGCCAACCTCCTGCGGCTACCTGTTCCATAAAGCAGATGGATATGGGTGGTTGGATACGATGCAAAGTAAAGTCAAATCACCATGGTAACAACAGGAAGCTGTGTTTTGTGCCGCCATTGGTGGGTTACCTGCCTCGCGCTGCTGTCGCTACAGATTGGATTGACCAATCAGGCGTCGTTTTACACAGCGGTATCTTGGACTGGATTCAGAAAGTCACATTTCCAAAAATGTCTACTCGCTGGGGATGCTTCTTGAAGTGCCAGTAACTGTGGACACTTCTCATTACATATCGCAGTGCCAGTACATGTGGATACTTCTCATTACATGTTGGGGTGCCAGTAACTGTGGATACTTCTCATTACATGTCAGGTTGCCAGTAACTGTGGATACTTCTCAGTACATGTCAAAGTACCAGTAACTGTGGATACTTCTCATTACATGTCAAAGTACCAGTAACTGTGGATACTTCTCATTAGATGTTGGAGTGCCATAACTATGGATACTTCTCAGTACATGTCAAAGTGCCAGTAACTGTGGATACTTCTCAGTACATGCCAGTAACTGTGGATACTTCTCATTACATGTCGAAGTGCCAGTAACTGTGGATAATTCTCATTACATGTCGAAGTGCCAGTAACTGTGGATACTTCTCATTACATGTCAAAGTACCAGTAACTGTGGATAATTCTCATTACATGTCGAAGTGCCAGTAACTGTGGATACTTCTCATTACATGTCAAAGTACCAGTACCTGTGGATACTTCTCAGTACATGTCAAAGTACCAGTAACTTTGGATACTTCTCAGTACGTGTCAAAGTACCAGTAACTGTGGATACTTCTCATTACATGTCAAAGTACCAGTAATTGTGGATACTTCTCAGTACATGTCAAAGTACCAGTAACTGTGGATACCTCTCATTACATGTCAAAGTGCCAGTAACTGTGGATACTTCTCAGTACATGTCAAAGTAACAATAACTGTGGATACTTCTCATTACATATCAAAGTACCAGTAACTGTGGATGCTTCTCAGTACATGTCAAAGTGCCAGTACCTGTGGATGCTTCTCAGTACATGTCAAAGTACCAGTAACTGTGGATACTTCTCATTACATGTCAAAGTGCTAGTAACTGTGGATACTTCTCATTACATGTCAAAGTACCAGTAACTGTGGATGCTTCTCAGTACATGTCAAAGTGCCAGTATCTGTGGATGCTTCTCAGTACATGTCAAAGTGCCAGTAACTGTGGATACCTCTCATTACATGTCAAAGTGCCAGTAAATGTGGATACTTTTCAGTACATGTCAAAGTACCAGTAACGGTGGATACTTCTCAGTACATGTCAAAGTACCAGTAACTGTGGATGCTTCTCAGTACATGTCAAAGTACCAGTAACAGTGGATGCTTCTCAGTACATGGCAAAGTACCAGTAACTTTGGATACTTCTCAGTACATGTGAAAGTGCCAGTAACTGTGGATACTTCTCATTACATGTTGAAGATCCAGTAACTGTGGATACTTCTCAGTACATGTCAAAGTACCAGTAACTGTGGATACTTCTCATCACATGTCGAAGTGCCAGTCACTGTGGAGACTTCTCATTACATGTCAAAGTGCCAGTAACTGTGGATACTTCTCATTACATGTCAAAGTATCAGTAACTGTGGATACTTCTCATTACATGTCGAAGTGCCAGTCACTGTGGAGACTTCTCATTACATGTCAAAGTACCAGTAACTGTGGGTACTTCTCAGTACATGTCAAAGTACCAGTAACTTTGGATACTTCTCAGTACGTGTCAAAGTACAGTAACTGTGGATACTTCTCATTACATGTCAAAGTACCAGTAATTGTGGATACTTCTCAGTACATGTCAAAGTACCAGTAACTGTGGATACCTCTCATTACATGTCAAAGTGCCAGTAACTGTGGATATTTCTCAGTACATGTCAAAGTACCAATAACTGTGGATACTTCTCATTACATGTCAAAGTACCAGTAACTGTGGATGCTTCTCAGTACATGTCAAAGTGCCAGTACCTGTGGATGCTTCTCAGTACATGTCAAAGTACCAGTAACTGTGGATACTTCTCATTACATGTCAAAGTGCTAGTAACTGTGGATACTTCTCATTACATGTCAAAGTACCAGTAACTGTGGATGCTTCTCAGTACATGTCAAAGTGCCAGTGCCTGTGGATGCTTCTCAGTACATGTCAAAGTGCCAGTAACTGTGGATACCTCTCATTACATGTCAAAGTGCCAGTAACTGTGGATACTTCTCAGTACATGTCAAAGTACCAGTAACGGTGGATACTTCTCAGACTTCAAGTACCATAATGTGGATGTTCTCAGTACATGTCAAGTCCAGTAACTGTGGATGCTTCTGCTGCAAGTACCAGAACTGGTCTTCTCAGACATGTGAAGGCCAGTAACTGTGGATACTTCTCATTACAGTTGGTCGTAACTTTATCGTGCAAAGTACCAGTAACTGTGGATACTTCTCATTA
This sequence comes from Branchipolynoe longqiensis, assembly GCA_030323885.1. Taxonomy (NCBI): domain Eukaryota; kingdom Metazoa; phylum Annelida; class Polychaeta; order Phyllodocida; family Polynoidae; genus Branchipolynoe; species Branchipolynoe longqiensis. Next base: position 28,074,646 of record CM059190.1, on the reverse strand, counting down.
CATGTCGAAAGTGCCAGTCACTGTGGAGACTTCTCATTACATGTCAAAGTGCCAGTAACTGTGGATACTTCTCATTACATGTCAAAGTATCAGTAACTGTGGATACTTCTCATTACATGTCGAAGTGCCAGTCACTGTGGAGACTTCTCATTACATGTCGAAGTGCCAGTCACTGTGGATACTTCTCAGTACATGTCGGAGTGCCAGTAACGCAAACTGCAAAAGCTTGGACATCCAAAGTGGTTTCGAATGGGGACAAATCAACTCTCCAGGGCCATTTAAAGCTACATACTTCCAGGAGAGCCACAGATTTTCAATTTCAAACCCGAAAGCCTTATCTAGATTTGATCGTACATAATCAGTTTAGATACGGAGGCACTGGTTAATCATGTGTTGCAGTTTGGTGCTCCTGTGCCAAGCTGCTACACAAAGAAAATCGGAAGTCAACAAAGCCCATGTTCAACATTTAGGTGTGCACGCCAAAATTAATTAACTCCTGCCCCCTCCCCTAATGCCCCCCCCCCCCATTAAAAAGATTTCCCATAGCCCGAAACTTCCCCCTCTAAAAGTTTGTTCTCAGCTTTCTTTGCCAGTGTCAAACCCCGATTTCTCTACTACTCACGTCGGCATTGACCTGTCTGTTGATGATTGGGGGTGTTTGTAACCTTACGACGGTTACCGGTTGCAGAACTGCAACATTGCATAGAGAGGCTCCGATAAATCGGCCCAATCTATGGTTGAAGACTTAACTTCAGTAGGGAGTGTTCTAGACGCTGGAGACATCTTCACAACGTTGTAACGGCGAGGTGTTGGGGCGGCAGCGAATCTCTTCAGTCCGGCGTGTAGTTGAGCTGTAGGTGTAGTGTAGTGTAGCGCTTGAATCCGGTCAGCAGCAGGGGTTTGAGGAAGGTGGGCAAAGGTGGGACCAGCGGTCGTTCCAGCAACAAGAACAAGACAGAGAAATCGTAAAGGTGAAGGGCCCCGCCCAAGAACACAACTACCCTGGTCAGGGGAAGAAGTGTGCCTGGGAGAAATCGAAATGGGCAGAATCTAGGAAAGAGAAATGAGGAGAATTGAGTGAAAGGACCGTGTCTATTTACTCTATGGTGACCATACAGTGAGCCATAGACACGGACAGAGTAAGAGTAGAAAGTGAAATGCCGGCGGGCTCCCCCTCCTGGAACTCTTTTCAGACATATCGAGGAGGAGTATGGCCGTGGACTGGTGATAGAGAGAGGTGTGGACAGAGTGCGGTCCGGATAGCAAGTGTACCTGTCTGTTCTCTCTCGCCTTAAGCCCCACTTACACTACGGCTTGTGACAAAAGACCCCCACCTCCTTACGACCTCCTTGCAACAATCACACTGGCGGAAAACCTCCTTGCAACCATTTTGGTCAGAAGGAGGTTTTTAATGCAGTAACTGCAACCTCCTTGCGACCATTTTGGTCGGAAGGAGGTTTTTAATACAGGAACTGCAACCTCCTTGCGACCATTTTGGTCGGAAGGAGGTTTTGAATGCAGTAACTGCAACCTCCTTGCGACCATTTTGGTCGGAAGGAGGTTTTTAATGCAGTAACTGCAACCAACCTTCTTGCAACCATTTTGGCTGCAAGAAGGTTGGCGACTATGGAGGATCACTTTGCGACATATTTGTGACCACGTCTTTTTTTGTGGCCACAATCAGTAGTGTGACAGGTATTATGCAAACCCTCTTCTCGTTAAAATTGCAATAGTCCGATGGTTTTGAGTTTCTGCCATTTTCTGAGATACATATATGTTTGGTTGGTCGTTATGGTTATAATATCGCCAGGTGGCGGTTAGTGTCCTTGGCTACATTGAAGAGATGTCGGTTCGCGTATTTAATTACCCATATTTTGGTGAAATTTGCACAATGTAACTTAGTTTAACTTCGAGTGACTTTTATTTTAAATTGCTCTCATCCAGTCATATATTATTACATGTCACTGCGTCTAGATTCAGATCTTACGGTTATTGCTCCTTCTGTGTGGCAGATCCCACTTTGTGGAATAAGTTGCCAGAGGATGTAAGAAAAACACCCTCTCTTGACACAATTTAATCTGTCCTCGAGACTCACTTGTTTAAGGCCCTGTCACACCTCACCGGATTGGGGGAAACGGACAGAAACCGAACAAAGTCCGTTTTGTGTCCGTACAAGTTTTGAACATGCACAAAACTAGGAAAGGATGCCGCCGGACTGACGTCTACGGTTCTTGTCCGGTTTGAGTTTGTTTTATCCATTGGCTATCTGTTTATGTCCGTTTCATGTCCGTTTCATGTCCATTCGTCTGGCGGCCTTCGCAATACTTTGACACATCTTAATACATTTTGATACTTATCACCACCGGACTAGAAAATTCTGTCCGTTGCTCAATCCGGCGAGGTGTGACAGGTGCTTAAAGGTGTTATTTTTTTTCAAACTTTTGTGAATGAAATATTTTTATCCATCCACTTGTTTTTAACCAAATTGTAAATATGTTATAGCATGGTTTCATTGTATGGCATCTTAGAATGACTCTTGCTACGAGGGCGCTCTATTAACTTTACATTATTATTAGCCCTAACTGGCTGGTTTAGTCATCTAGGGAGACTGAGCTTACAGTGTTGGTAACATTCATTGCTTTGGAAGCAATATTTCAAGAAAAATTCCCCGATTTACCGTAATTTTTTGACTTTGTGAAAAGATTTCCACTTATTCGATTTCTTTCCCTTTAAAAGCTCAAAAAAAGATCTCCAATTAAAAAAAAAATCTGATTCCCCCCTCCAAAGAAATTTAAAAAAATTGTTTCCGGTATGTTCAAACAAATTCCTAACTTTTTTTTTAATCCGAAATTTTCGAACACTATTTTTTATATTTTTAAATCCGAAATTTTCGAACAAATTCCCAACTTCTTTTCAAATATATAAATACTACCGTTAATTAAAAAAAAAATCCAATCCGATTCTCCGTAAATTTCCTATTTTAAAATATTGTTGTATCCAAAATTGTCAGAAGCTTGTCAAAATTCCTGTTTTTAAATAGTACTTAATTTGATCTTATAAAAACAAGAAAATTCTCCGAAACTACCAGAAGTTTGTCAGAATTCCTGTTTGTTCCCACTCCCCGTGTGATGTCGCTCTAATACTAATACTAATACTAACAGCTACCCGTCACTCCCCTACTTACAGCCCCACTTACCGCCCCCACGATGCACCCGCCCCCGGTGAGCAGCTCAGTGGTCACGTGGCAGGTGCTCCTCGTCACGCTGTGCGGTCTGCTCGCCACCTGCTCGGCCTGCTTCGTCCGCAACTGTCCCCCTGGCGGCAAACGCAGCGTCGACACCTTTGTTCATGCACACCGAGAGGTCAGTCCTGTTCTTCTATTTAAAAGGAAAAAGTGTTATTTGGTATTATCCATTGCAGACAAACCAAGACCAATAGAATATGGTTGAGCAAACAAATCGGAGCCGCCCTTGACTTCTGTACAGTGGGTGCCTGCTTATAAACTCATACATCACCCCCCACCCCACTAGGCTTACCTGCCCAGAGAGACAACGGTTCCCCAAGCTGCTCAAGCTACTAAACCCATACAACCATATCAAAGCCGTTCCATTATTATAATATTTATATAAATACGTTTATATATCATAAAAATATTTAATGTAAAATAATAAATAATTATATAAATATATATTATTATATATTATATGTATATGTAGTGGGAGGTGATGAAAATGGGAAATGTTGCGCCCATTCAGGTGTAGTGTGCTAACCATTACACTACGAGAGGAAAGTACTATTTGCTATAAAAACATTTGTTTAAATTTAAATTTCTTTTAAAGAAGAAGTATTATATATATATGAAAATGGGAAATATTATGTCTCGAGTAGGAATCAAACCTACGTACATTGCTATTCCCGGGTTAGCGTGCCAACTATTATTACACCACCTTAGGCTCCCTGGTGTCATCACCCTATCAATCCCTACTTGTCTAAGAGGCTCCGTGCCTGAGAGGTCAGTGCTGTCTACTAAACTCATCCCCCTGAAATTGTAAGTCTCTTATATGGTTTACATCCACAAGTGGCGTTCTCTGTCGCGGAGTGGTTAGAGTGTCTGACTTTTTTCTAGGTCAGACTCCTGATGCGCGAAAAGGAAGAGAGGAGGCGGGGGTGGAAATAAAGCGTGTTTATTTTCGCCTCAGACAGAGCATACAGGGCATACAGAGTAATAAGAGGACAGGTAAAGGTAAATAGTGAATAAAGTGATAAAAATAAGGAATCTCATGAGGAGCGGAGTAAATAGAAAAAACAGAGATCAAGTGTCAGTGGAGTGAGGGGGTGCCGAGGAGCCCTCCACCGCTGGAAGAGAAAGGTAGGAGGAGTGTAGGGTGGGTGGGTGGTGAAAAAGGAGGGAGCTGGGAGACGGCAGGAGGGCGAGTGCCTGAGGGAGGCCGGGGGGCGACCTTATAAGGGGAGGAGGGAGGGGCGACAGCAGGTGAGTGTGAAAGCTGCCGGCCCAGGGGAGGGCGAGAGGTGGCGAGCAGCGGCGTCGGGTGAGGCGTGAGCGCTGCGCAACGCGGAGGGCAGGGGAGGGGGCGGCGCGCCGCGCCGTCTGCCGAGGTGAGAATGCAGCGCGACAGCGCGGGGCGGGGGGAGGGTCTCTTCCTCTCCTCGCATCAAACGTAATGCTTCGCATTACGACCGATGCGCGAAAAGGAAGAGAGGAAGCGGGGGTGGAAATAAAGCGTGTTTATTTTCGCCTCAGACAGAGCATACAGGGCATACAGAGTAATAAAAGGACAGGTAAAGGTAAATAGTGAATAAAGTGATAAAAATAAGGAATCTCATGAGGAGCGGAGTAAATAGAAAAAACAGAGATCAAGTGTCAGTGGAGTGAGGGGGTGCCGAGGAGCCCTCCACCGCGGAAGAGGAGGAGGAGGGCTCGTAGGGCGGGCGGGTGGGGAGAAAGGAGGGAGCTGGGACGGCCGAGGAGGGCGAGCTGCCTGAGGGGGTCGGGGGGCGCCCTATCAGGGGAGGAGGAGGGGCGACAGCAGGTGAGTGTGAAAGCTGCCGGCCCGGGGGAGGGCGAGAGGTGGCGAGGCAGCGCGTCGGGTGAGGCGTGAGCGCTGCGCGACGCGGAGGGCAGGGGAGGGGGCGGCGCGCCGCGCCGTCTGCCGAGGTGAGAATGCAGCGCGACAGCGCGGGGCGGGGGAGGGTCTCTTCCTCTCCTCGCATCAAACGTAATGCTTCGCATTACGACCGATGCGCGAAAAGGAAGAGAGGAGGCGGGGGTGGAAATAAAGCGTGTTTATTTTCGCCTCAGACAGAGCATACAGGGCATACAGAGTAATAAGAGGACAGGTAAAGGTAAATAGTGAATAAAGTGATAAAAATAAGGAATCTCATGAGGAGCGGAGTAAAATAGAAAAAACAGAGATCAAGTGTCAGTGGAGTGAGGGGGTGCCGAGGAGCCCTCCACCAAAAGGCGGAGAGGGCTCGCGGCGCGCCCGAGGCGGCGCAGGTGGGGTGGGCCGGCCGAGAGGGGGGCTCCGTCGGGGGTCAGGCTCCCTCTCGGGGCGGGGAGTGTCTGGGGCCTGCGTCGACAGGGAGCGGGCGGCCAAGAAGGGGGAGGCCCGCTCCTTGGCGGGATCCGGTGAGGAGGTCCGACGAGGGTCGAGCAGGGGGGCAGCGAAGTCCTCGGGGCTGGGTGGGGTGGTGGTCGGGGTCTGGGCGGCGGTGTTGTTGAAGGCGGTGTCGTGAGGATCGGCGGCAGAGGGTTCCTCCTGAGGCTGGGCTGGGATGTGGTCCGAGGCGTGATGCCCGAGGTGATGATCCCCGGCTGGGACTGGGCGGCGCTGCGATCGGTGGTCGCTGGGAGGTTGTCGGTGGGAGTTGCGGGGCTGTCGGCAGGTGTGAGGGTGAGGCGCCGGAGGGGGCCCCCCGGGCCGGCTGGGGGGAGGCCGGCGGATCAAAAATCCGCCGAGGTGGTGGGGGGGTTCTGGCGCTCACGGGTTTGTTTTGTGATGCAGTCGGCCTCGCTGTGCATGGTTAGGAGGCGCCTCACATTGGCGCAGTATGCGCAGACGTGACGGCGCCTGTCCCCCGCCTCACCGTGGGCCTCCCCGACGTGGGCCCGATCGCACGAGGCGGGGGCGTGGTTCCAGGCCGGGCAGGGGGCCCCGTGGGCGTCCCTGTCGTAGGTGGCGCGGGCGTCACCTTGGGGTCGGGGGAGGTGGGCGCCTCGGTGGAGAGGGTCGGGTAGGCGGGCAGGGGCGGCGGTGGCTTGGTCCTCGGGCATGGCGAGGCAGTCTAGTCTCATGAGGTTGAGCGCTACCGGGTCGTGCCAGCCCTGGGGGAGGGTTCCGTCCGCGATCGCGGTAAACACGGTCTCTGAGTACCGGCGGACGGTCGCCCAGGGGTACACAAGGTTATCCCGGCAGACTGCTAGGTGGTGGTGGTGGAGTCCCTGGGCGGAGTGGGCGGGGAAGTCGGGGTGGTCGATGAGGGTGAGGAGGGCGAGGGTATACTCGTCCTTTGTCGCCTCCCCCCTCTTCAACGGCTTCCTCTCGGCCCCTCGTTTAACCAGGTCGGAGGGGAAGATGTAGTTGGCCGGGATCCCTTGGCGCCTGACGGAGTGGCGTGCCTCGGCGGATGCTAGTATGTCCCGGACGGCGTCGGCCGCGGAGGCGGGGCTGTGGCGGATGGCCTCCTCATGGTAGGCCGGTGAGGTGGCTGGTGGTGCTTGACTGGAGAGGTGACGGTACCTCTCGTGCTCCGGGTGCGCGGCCCCGGGGAGGGATGCCTGAGGCGGCGGCGGGGGCCGGGCTGTAGCGGCGGTAGGCGCCCGAGGCGTCGGGGCGGCCTGGCGCCTCGGGGGAGATGAGGGGACCCCCGGGCGGGGCTCCCCAGTCTCCAGGGAGTTGATCCGGGCGTGGAGGTCGGCCGTCGCCTGGCGCGCCTCGGCGGCGGAGTGCTGATGGTCGAGCTGGATGCGCTGGAGTGCCTCCAGCAGTGTCGACATCTCGGGGCCCGAGGTGCAGCCCGAGGGCGCCGCGGGGGACGCCGGGGCGTAGGCCGGGGACTCGCCCCGGCCGGGTGCTGGAGAGGGGTGCGGGGGGCGGCCCGGGATCCCTTCCGTCCACGTCCTTTTCCTTGAGGCATCCTGAGGCTGAGCTGGAGCAGAGATCCGAGGTGGAGGAGCCAAGACTTGAAAAAGGAGGGAGCTGGGAGACGGCAGGAGGGCGAGTGCCTGAGGGAGGCCGGGGGGCGACCTTATAAGGGGAGGAGGGAGGGGCGACAGCAGGTGAGTGTGAAAGCTGCCGGCCCGGGGGAGGGCGAGAGGTGGCGAGCAGCGGCGTCGGGTGAGGCGTGAGCGCTGCGCGACGCGGAGGGCAGGGGAGGGGGCGGCGCGGCGCGCCGTCTGCCGAGGTGAGAATGCAGCGCGACAGCGCGGGGCGGGGGGAGGGTCTCTTCCTCTCCTCGCATCAAACGTAACGCTTCGCATTACGACCAATTTGAGGGTGGGTGGTTCAATTCCCCGTGCCCCCAGCTCTGCCAATTTGGATTTCCACCACTGTGTATAACTTACATCGTCATCAAAGGCCGGTTGCTCTCATACCATGTCAATGTGGTGTGGGAGGTTAAAAATCCCTTGGGTCGGTAAAAGTGTAGGCTCGGGCTTTCTATCGACCAGCAGTGGAATGAGGAAGACCAGTCGTCTATGAGTGAAATTTCCCCTGTTTAAACAACTAATGGACCAACAAAAAAACAACAAAAAAAGAAAAGAAAAAGTCATTGTAATGCTTACAATTACATGAAATACGGGCAATCCTCTTACATAATACATATTCAACAACCATACTTCCTCTTGTCGGTTAGTAGAATTGGACAAAAACTGGTTGGCTCAGTGTTGGGATCATTGGAATGGCGAAATTGGTAAGAGTTTTTCCATGCGGTAGGTAGCTCATGGGTGTGAACCCCGGCCGAGTCAAACCAATGACTTAGAAAATTTATATCAATTGATACCTAACCTCTCGCCATTAATAGGATAGGGCAAGAACTGGCTTGTTCAGTATCATGATACTGTGATTGAATGGGATATCAGGTCATGGTGCTGTCAGCCTGCGCTCTCAGTCTGGCAACCCTATAAAGTCATTCCAATGGCTGCATGCTGTCGCAAGTCAGTGTAGCAAGCAAACAAACACACAAACAAACACACACAAGCAAACACACAAACAAACACGCAAATACACAAACAAACCTACAAACCCACAAACAAACAACCACACAACCACAAACAAACATACAAACAAACTCACAAACAAACACACATACAAACACACAAACAAACACGTGCATTCATCTCTTCATAAGCTGATTGTTTGTCTCGGCCGCTTCTAACCACATTCACACGCGCGTCAATAACAGGGCTTGCTTCGGCCAACACCTTTCCGTGACCTACATGTAATCCTAGATTGTAAAATTAAAAAATTAAAAGCCTTATCACACACACACACAGGATCACGTGACTGAGTAGGTCAGGCGGACCCAGTTTTATTTAAATGGCAGACGCGGCAATACAACACCAACACCCACCCCCACAGTTGTTGTTATTTGGGGTTTTACATCCTAGCAACATCTAAGGTCATATCAGGATGGGTACCGACTTGTGACAGTGCGCACTCATGGCGACGTTATAGTGCTGCCCCATTGGGAGACCAGGCCACCGGGGCACCATGACACAATTTCCAACTCAGTCACATTATCTGGATACTGAGCTGACCAGTCCTTGCCCTATTCTAATAATTTCGAGTGCCTGGCTAGGAAGCGACAAGTATCACTGGTTTGACTCGGTCGGGCTTTCAAACTCCCAACCTTCCGCATGGGAGGCCTACGCTCTACCGACTGGGCCACCGCGTCCGATTCCAACCACCAGAGGGCACCATCACAAGTTGTTACAAGGAGATAGCCGGCCCTGATATGACCCTGGATGTCGAAGCGCATAAAAATCACTCAATCACGCAAAGGCGCGAGAACATTCTGGGCGGCGCCAGATAGCCGCAGAGGTTGGGTTTGAATGGCATTGTACAAAGACCAGTGACGTCACAGTGACAATGCTTCTTGTCACTGTCAATGCCATATTTCTGTAGGGATATTGAACGGCGCGTTTCACCTCCATCTCGCCGTGACCTAGATTGAATTGCTTTCACCGGGTACATTGTACTAGCAGCTACTGCACCATAGTATCAAAATACAGTGAAATCCCCCCCCCCCCCCCCCCCCCCCCCCCCCCAATTACCGGACGCGGTGGCCGAATCGGTGGAAGGCAGGCTTCCCATGCGGAAGGTAGGGAGTTCGAAGGAGAAGGGGAGAGGGGGTAGGAGAGAAGTACGGGAAGGGTAAGGGGAAGGAGGAGGGGAGAGGGGGTAGGAGAGAAGTACGGGAAGGGTAAGGGGAAGGAGGAAGGGAGAAGGGGAGGAGAGAAGTATGGGAAGGGGAAGGAGGAAGGGAGAGGGGGAGGAGAGAAGTACGGGAAGGGGAAGGGGAAGGAGGAGGGGGTAGGAGAGAAGTACGGGAAAGGGGAAGGGGAAGGGGAGAGGGGGTCGGAGAGAAGTATGGGAAGGGGAAGGGGAAGGAGAAGGGAGAAGGGGAGGAGGAAGTAGGGAAGGGGGAAGGGGAAGGAGGAAGGGAGAAGGGGAGGAGAGAAGACAGGAAGGGTAAGGGGAAGGAGGAGGGGAGAGGGGGAGGAGAGAAGGAGGGGAAGGGAGGGGAAGGAGGAAGGAGAAGGGGAGGAGAGAGAATGGGAAGGGGAAGGAGGAAGGGAGAGGGGGGAGGAGAGAAGAGGGAAGGGGAAGGAGGAAGGGAGAAGGGGAGGAGAGAGGTAGGAAGGTAAGGGGAAGGAAGAGGGGAGAGGACGGAGGAGAGAAGAGGTAAGGCGAGGAGGAGGGAGAAGGGGAGGAGAGAAGTAGGGAAGGGTAGGGGGAAGGAGGAGGGGAGAGGGGGAGGAGAGAAGTAGGGGAAGGGGAGGGGAAGGAGGAAGGGAGAAGGGAGGAGAGAAGGACGGGAGAGGGGAAGGGGAAGGAGGAGGGGAGAGGGAGGAGGAGAGAAGAGGGAGGGGAAGGGGAAGAGGAGGGGAGAGGGGGAGGAGAGAGGTAGGGAAGGGGAAGGGAAGGAGGAAGGGGAGAAGGGGAGGAGAGAGGAGGAAGGGGAGAGGAGGAGGGGAGAAGGGAGGAGGGAGAGGTAGGGGAAGGGAGAAGGGGAGGAGAGAAGTAGGGAAGGGAGGGGAGGAGGAGAGGGAGAGAGGGGAGGAGAGAGAGAGGGAAGGGTAAGGGGAGTGAGGAGGGGAGAGGGGAGGAGAGAAGGAGGGGAGAGGGAAGGGGAGGAGGAAGGGAGAAGGGAGGGAGGAGAGTACAGAGGGGAAGGAGGAGGGAGAGGGGGAGGGAGGAGAGGGAGGGGAAGGAGGAGGGGAGAGGGGGGAGGAGAGAAGAGAGGAAGGGGAAGAGGGAAGGAGGAGGGAGAGGGGGAGGAGAGAAGTAGGGAAGGGGAAGGAGGAAGGGAGAAGGGGAGGAGAGAAGGAGGTAAGGGAAGGGAAGGAGGAGGGGAGGAGAGGAAGAGGGAAGGGGAAGGAGGAGGGAGAAGGGGAGGAGAGAGGAGGGGAAGGGGAAGGGGAAGGAGGAGGGAGAGGAGGGAGGAGAGAAGTAGGGAAGGGGAAGGAGGGAGGGAGAAGGGGAGGAGAGAAGGAGGAAGGGGAGGGAAGGAGGAGGGGAGAAGGGAGGAGAGGAGGGAGGGGAGAGGGGAAGGGGAGGGAGGGGGAGGGGAGGAGAGAGTAGGGGAAGGGGAGAGGGAAGGAGGAGGGAGAAGGGAGGAGAGAAGGAGGAGAGGGAGAGGGGAGGAGGAGGGGAGAGGGAGGAGAGAAGTACGGAAGGGGAGAGAGGAAGGGAGAAGGGGAGGAGGAGGAGGAAGGGTAGGGGAAGGAGGAGGGGAGGAAGGGGAGGAGAGAAGTAGGGAAGGGAAGGGGAAGGGAGGAGGGAGGATGGGGAGGAGAGGGAGGGGAAGGGGAAGGGGGAGGAGGAAGGGAGAAGGGGAGGAGAGAAGGACGGGAAGGGGAAGGAGGAAGGGAGAGGTGGAGGAGAGAAGTATGGGAAGGGTAAGGGGAAGGAGGAAGGGAGAAGGGAGGAGAGAAGTACGGAAGGGTAAGGGGAAGGAGGAGAGGAGAGGGGGAGGAGAGAAGTACGGGAAGGGTAAGGGGAAGGAGGAGGGGAGATGGGGAGGAGAGAAGTATGGGAAGGGGAAGGGGAAGGAGGAAGGGAGAAGGGGAGGAGAGAAGTACGGGAAGGGGAAGGAGGAAGGGAGAGGTGGAGGAGAGAAGTATGGGAAGGGTAAGGGGAAGGAGGAAGGGAGAAGGGGAGGAGAGAAGTACGGAAGGGTAAGGGGAAGGAGGAGAGGAGAGGGGGGATGGAAAGAGTGGGTAGGGGGAAAGGGGAGGTGGTAGCCCCTTTCATCCATAATGGGTGGGCGGTTACTATTATGGGATGGGTGAGTGATGGAACCGAGACCAGCTTTGGGCCGGGGGAGAATCCAGCCGTGTACTTATTGTGAAGTGGAATGATTGATTCCTGTCATCAGCAGAGGTGGCCACCGGTCCCTCCGCCCCACAGGCGTGGCAGATCGCTGGGTAGAGGGTTGACGGGAGGCGGGCCAGGACGGGCCGGGTAGAGGCTGGCGAGAGGCGGGATGGGCCGGGTAAAGGCTGGCGGGAGGCGGGCCGGGACGGGCCGGGTAGAGGCTAGAGGGAGGCTTGACGGGCCGGGTAGAGGCTGGCGGGAGGAGGGACGGGCCGGGTAGAGGCTGGCGGAAGGCTGGACGGGCCGGGTAGAGGCTGACGGGAGGCAGGCAGGGACAGGCCGGGTACAGGCTGACGGGAGGCGGGCAGGGACAGGCCGAGTACAGGCTGGCGGGAGGGGGGGCCGGCCCGGGCCGGCCCGGGTGGTGCTGGTGTTGCAGTTTGAGCGCCCTGCCAGTTTGAGCGCCCTTCTGTTGCTATTGCGCATGCACGGATAGAGACAACATTAAAACCACCCTAACTATCACAGTAATTTGTGATTTTTGGTGCTTTAAAAGCAAATTTCTCTTGTTTCTATTAAATAGTTCAGATCTTTCTCTACAATTTCACATTCAGCCTTTTTTTTTATTAGCCAATTGGAAGTTCTTGAATTTATTTTGCGAAAATAGTTTTTGAGGCCATGATCTAGTAAGGCTAACACTGATACTGACACTCAGAATATCCCAACTTTCACTATTATCTCTGTTTAATACTTTCAGTGTAAATTGCTCTTAGGTTACATTAAATACTCCAGATCTTCCTCTTCAATTGCGCATTAAGATATTTTTAATCGATCCAATGAAAGCTTTTAAATCTATTTTACAAAATAAGTATACAACCACTGGCAGGGCGCTCAAACTGCGACACCGGAACGGGCCGGGTAGAGGGTTGGCAAGAGGCGGGAGGCGGGACGGGTCGGGTGGGGCTGGCGGGAAGCGGGCCGGGCTGGGAGGGTTCGGGCTGGGTGGGGTCGGGTTGGGTGGGGTCGGGCTGGGCGGGGCGGGGCTGTCAGGAGGCGGGCCGGGCTGGGCCGGTGTCGCACTTTCAGCCGTGCGCAGTTTCAGCCGTGCGCATAGACTCAAACTCAAGGCATTGTCAATGGTGGTGAGCAATCTTCATACAGAAAATACAGGAAAAGTGAAATATCTCTAAAAGCACACCATCTAGAAACAAATCACTTGGCACACATATAGAAAACATCTTTACCGAAAACATTATATTAAATTTATAAGGTTAGTGACGATGCTGTTAGATTTTGACGCATGCGCATGAAACTGACAGTCAGCTGAAACTGGCAGGGTGCTCAAACTGCGACACCGGGCTGGGAGGGGTCAGGCTGGGTGGGGTCGGGTTGGGTGGGGTCGGGCTGGGCGGGGCGGGGCGGGGCTGTCAGGAGGCAGGCCGGGCTGGGCCGGTGTCACAGTTTCAGCCGTGCACAGTTTCAGCCGTGCGCATAGACTCAAACTCAAGGCATTGTCAATGGTCGTGAGCATATGCGTGAGCATATAAATACATAAAAAGTTAAATATCTCTAAAAGCACACCACCTAGAAACAAATCACTTGGTACACATATAGAAAACATCTTTACCAAAAACATTATATTAAATTTATAAGGTTAGTGACGATGCTGTTAGATTTTGACACATGCGCAGAAGCAATGCGCACGGCTGAAACTGACAGGGAGCTGAAACTGCGACACCGGGTAGAGGTCGGCGGAAGGCAGGCTGGGCCGGACCCGGCCGGCCCGGTGTAACGATTTCAACTTCCCCCCTTCTCAAGTTCCCCCCCGGGAATCTGAAAACGTTTTCAACTTCCCTCCGGGAAACTTAAAAACGTTTTCAGATTCCTGGGGGGAACTTAAAAACAGTTTTCAGATTCCTCCCCCTATTTTCAAATTCCCCCCTCCAGGAATTTAAAATTGTTTAAAAAACTTTAAAAAACGTTTTAAATTTCAAACCTATAATATTTTTTTCTTAACCATCTTGGAGACTTTTTGTGTCATTTGTGGTTACATATGTTTTATTGTACTAGTAATAATTTCCATTATGCTATTCTCTGTATATTATAATATTTGTCATGAAAAATAACAAAAAATAACAAAAATAAAGAAAATTCCCCAAAAATGGGGGGGAGGGAAAGTTAAAATGAGGAGGGAATTTGAAAACGTTTTCAAATTCCCCTGGGAGGAATTTGAAAACGTTTTCAAGTTCCCCGGGGGGAACTTGAATATGGGGGGAATTTGAAATCTTTACACCGGGGGGGGGGGGAGTTAATTGTCGATTAAATTACAGACGCGTTTTCCATTTGAATGGACCCCGCTCCTTATCTTGTCTACCGTCAGCCCAACACCAACCAGCTCGGCGTGTAGGACACGTCTTGGTGTTGTGGTGGTGGTGGAGAGGGGAGGGGTAGGGGAGGGGGAATGGAAGGGGCTAGAGAGGGGGAGGGGGGAAGGGGTGGAATGGGAAGGAGCGGAGGGATAAGGGAAGGGTGATGGTGGAGGAGGGGAAGAATGGGGAGGGGGAAGAGGAGGCGGAGGAGAAAGGTGATGGTCGAGAAGAGAGAGAGAGAGGAAGAGGGGAAGGAGGAGGAGAGAAGGAATGGGGATGGTGATGGTGATGGGGAGAAGGATACGGAAGGGGGGTCGTGTGGGGGGGATGGGGAGGGGGAGCGAGAGGAGGAAGGGGAAAGGGAAGGGGGTGGTGGAGTGGAGGGGGAGAAGGAGGGGGAAGGGGGAGGGAATGGGGAGGGGAGCGACGGGGGAAGGTGGAGGGGAGGGGCAAGAGGAGAGGCGATGAGGGGAGGGTGGAGGGACGGCGAATAGTGAGAGACATCATTCACGACCGGAAGTGAGTAGTTTTTCCATTTGCCCCAAATAAAAGAGCATCAGAATCTAACCAATGAGGACCAGATGGGATGGCCGAATGAGTAGAGCATCCGTCTCCTGTTTTGGGAGATCAGGAGTTCCGAACCCATGAGTTTGTGGGTTCGAATCCTGGTCGAGTCAAACCAATGACTTAAAAATTGATACTTGTCGCTTCCTAGCCTGGCGCTCGGCATTATTAGGATATGGCAAGGACTGGTTGGCTCAGTGTCGGGATAATGTGAGTGAGTGGGATATCAGGTCATGGTGCTGGCAGCCTGGTGTCCCAGTGGGGCCTCACTATATAGTCGCCATGAGTGTGCACTGTCACAAGTCGGTACCCGTCCTGATATGACCTTAGATGTTGCTAGGACGTAAAACAACAAACAAACCAACCAATGAAACTGTCAACATGCATATATGCTCAGCAACCCATCGTTTGGTTGACATCTCTAAGCACCGTCACCACTGAAAATTACCAATGTACATATTCTTTCATCACTCATGATGTTCTCATTTCGTAGTTTCTCTATCATTAAAATGATTTGTGTAACTGGCTAAATGATACATAGTTATATGGCCAGAAGACCAGGAGCTTGGCACTGATAAATGTATTATTCTGAAGAATAAAAATATTTAAATAAAAGGAGATTGACCTCTAAGTAAGCGAGTGCTAAGGTGCATAACAAGAATAGAGAAGGATTATATCCAACCATCGTTGTACGCAGGTCTCTGAAGCAAGTTCTTTATTTTCTAGAATTAGGGAAAAAAACAATATTTAGATCTCGATATATCTAGAGTTACTACCTTCATTGTTACTGTTAGTTTGTGTTAGTTTTTTTTTGGTAAAGTATTTATTCATCTGAATATGACATTTGTCAGTGCCAGGGCACTGGTCTTCCAGCTATCTTACTATTGGAATTGACAGTCTAAATAATCTAAGTTTGATCAGTGCTGTATTAGTTACAGCACCGATCCTGTAGAATTAAGGGAGTGGCTCCTGCTGTATAATGTACAGCACCAGTCACTGTAGTTCATGCAAAAATGGGGAGCAGCACCAAGTAGAAAGTGTATACTCGGGGCAACTCAACCAATCGTTGAGGTTTACATTTTTTCTCTTATGAAACAAGGTAAGTTTATAGTTGACAAGACATTTTGTCTGTCGTATATAATGTTCAATGTGTTTAAGCAGGTTGATAGTTGTGTAGGATGTTCGGTGTGTTGATGGTTTGTTCATGATGGTTAAGGGTGGTGGCAGGGGAGGGGGGCCCATTGGGGTGGGTGGTGGGGGGGGGGACCCACAGGAGAGCACACAAGGATGTGGGGGGGGGGGGAGAAGCTCAGGGATTTGCTAGTAATTACTGCAGTAGTCATTCAAGGGCCTAAATAACCAGGTGGGCTCTATATCCTTTTTTGAAGGCAAGTATTGTTTGTGTTTCTCTGACTCTGGTAGGAATGTCATTCCACATGACACTACCTTTGTAGATTGGTGCTCCTATATATTTATTTGTTGAAGGGTGTGGTACATTGAGGAAAGTGGAGGCCCCTCTTCTTGTTATTCTATGTGTGTGGTCAATGAATCTTTCCTCTTTTGCGTGTTTGTGCATTATTGCCATCAGGTGTAGGTCCCTTCGTTCTGAGAGGGTATCCAATTTGTGCAGTTCAGCCACACTGAGTGTCTTGCCTTGGTAGACTGTTCTCAGTGCTCGGTTCTGAATTCTTTGCAGTTTGATCTTTTGTTGTTTTGTTAAGAGCTCATATATGATGTCATTGTAATCTATAACAGGCAATATTGTAGTCTTGTACAGGAGCAGTGCAGTGTTTTCACTTGTGAATTTCCTTAATTCCTCCTAGAAGTTGTCAGTTTTAGTGCCAGTGTTTGATTCAGTCTTGCCAATTATCGGTTCCCATTTAGTGTGGAGTCAAGAGTTGTGCCCAGGTATTTGTAGGAGTCCACTTCACAAAGTAAGGTTCCACACAATTGTAGTTGGATTGTTTTTCTCATTTTCATCCCATAGATCACTTACTCTGTCTTGGCACTATTTACTGTTAATTTATTTTCATAGCACCATGTATTCACCTTATCTAGCACCATGTCTGTCTCGGCTGCAGCTGCCACAAGATCTCTACCGTGTACTGAGAGTGCTGCTTCATCAGCAAATAAAGTAAATATGGCTCTTTCAGATAGTAGTGGTAGGTCATTAACAAAGATTAGGAATAACAGGCGTCCTAGGGTGGAGCCCTGGGGCACCCCGGTCTTGACCCTACAGGTGGTGGACTCATTGTTTTTTAGCTTTGTGCACTGCATCCTGTTCTTGAGATAATTTGTGAGGAAATTATATGTTTTGTTGCCTAATCCAGCTCTTGCTACTTTCTGTTTCAGGATCTCATGGTCAATTGTATCAAATGCAATCTTGAAATCAAGGAAGACAGTGATTGTTAGTTCATGTTTATCCATGTTTCCCAAAAGTTCATCAAGTAGAGATGCCAGAGCCCCTGTTGTGGATCTGTTTGTCCTAAATCCATTTTGCTGGTAGGTCAGATAGTCGGATGATTCAAGGAATGCTTTAACTTGGTCATGTAAAATCTGTTCAATAATTTGTCCTGGAAGTGGGAGGATTGAAATTGGATGTAGTTCACTGCAGTATCTTGCGTTATTGGTCTTGGGGATTGGGGTGACTGTAGCTACTTTCCATGCATCGGGGAAGATGCATGTTTTAACTATTAAGTTGTACATATGTGTGAATTCCCTAATTAATTTTGTAATTGCCATCTTTATCAGGGCAGTACTGATGTCTTTTATACCAGTCGATTTATAGGATGATATTTGATTTATTCTGTCTAGGATTTCATCACAAGATGTTTCTTGGAGATAATATTTGTGGTTATTTAGTTTGGCTTTGTAACATTTTTGTTGGGCTGTTACTCGGATAAATTTACTGGCTAACCTTTCTCCTATCTTGATGAAATAGTTATTGATTTCTTCAGTAAGTAGGTTATCAGGTATCACATTGCCAGATTCTTCATTGGAAAGGCTGCTAATTTTGGTCTGGTTTGAGGGTTCAATCTGTTTGAGTACACATCAGCATTTTTTGGCATTGTTTCGATGTTTGTCTAGTTGGTCTTGGAGGAATCTTCCTTTGGCTTTTCTGACTTCATTTCTTGTTTTGCTAGTCATACATTTGGCTATGAACTCATCACCAGAGTCTTTTGATATTTCAAATTTGTGCCTGAAGTAGTCTCTGTCTTGTTGTAGTTCTGTTAGTTCATCAGTAAGGTACCCAACCATGTTAGTTCTAATAGTGATCTCTACTAGGGGACAGTACATGTCAGCTGCTTTTGTTATTGTTGTGTTAAGCATTTCGCAGCATTTGTTTGGGTCTTGGTCCGCTAGGAACTCTCTTTGGTTGAATTCCTGTAGTGAGTTTTCCAATTCTCTCTGATCACAGTTTCGGTATGAACATCCCCAGTATGTGGCAGATCTCTTGTCATTCCATATTTTCTTTTTTAGTATGTATATTGGTTTGTGGTCACTTATATTATAATTGATAACTCCTGCATTTGTGCAGTGCTTAATATTGATGAGTGCTAGGTCTATTATTTTGTCAGATGTTCTGGTTATTCTGGTTGGTTTGTGTATCATTTGCTGGAGCTCATGATCTGCAGCAAATTGTTTCATTGTTCCCCACAGAGTCTATTTCTTTTCATTGTAATCCACATTAAAGTCTCCTAGTATAAGTATCTCATATTTGTGAAACTTGGTTATTTGTCTCATGGATTTGTTTAGAAGGTGAATTCCTTCATTTAGATTGCCATCTGGAGGCCTATATATGTTGCCGATGAGTATACTCTTGGTATGAGGTCTGATTACAATTGCCCATTGTAGTTTGATGTTGCAGTTAGAGAGATTAAGGTCCTCATATTTGGATGTATCAGTATGCAGCTCATTTTAAAAATAAATTCCCAGTCCATCTCCTTGTTTGGTTTGACCATCTGGCCGCTTTGTTTTTCTGTCAGCTCTCATAAATGTGTAGCCTGGTACACTGGCTGGTCTATCTTCCATGTAACTGTTGAGACATGTTTCCGATATTGTGAAGATATCAAATCCTGACTCAGGTAGGTCTATCCTTAGCTGGTCAATCTTGTTGGGGAGACTTTGTATATTTAGATGGCCAATCTTGAAGCCTGGCTGGCCCTTCAGTTCTGTCAGAGGAAGTGCAGTAAAAGTAGGTGGCCCATCAACCACCAAACCCGGGTCCTCGTAATCACTCTCCTGTGCACGCAACCCCCTCCCACACCCAAGGACCCGTCAACCCCCATGTGTGTAAATATTGGTGACTGCTGTATTGACATATTTATTTATTTATTTTAGTGAGTGTTGAGTGTTGATCTGGGCTGAGAATTTTTATCTTTACTTTTAAAATTATATTTATGCTCTTGTATCTCATTTCATGTGCATACTTGGTATGTTTTGTGTGTGCATGGTGCTCTCATGCATGCAATAATGTCCATAGTACTAGGCACTCAAAGCTGTTTTCTATACATAGTAATAACTGTAGCTGGTAGTAAAAGGAAAATTAAATCTCAACTTCTGATCACTAGTTCAGTATACTTCCATATAACCTAACCTCTACAAGTGGTACAACCATCCTGACATGCACCAACACAATGATGACAATGATGCTTTTACCCAGGACACACAGCTAGCACCCGTCACTGACAATTGACATAATTTATAACATTGAGAACATTGACAATATGACAACAGGAGAACATTGTTAGGGAAAACTATTACCCCATAGCGATCGGAAGTTTAGTATACTTCCGGATAGCCTAATCCCTACAAGTGGTACAACATCCATGCCATGGAACAACGCATTGATGGCTATGATGTTTTACCTAAAAGACAGTGGTTACTGGAGCAGGCAGGTGGGGGAAACCACCCATGACAGATTTAGGGTCCACAGTCCACAAGGTTGCCTGGATCTGGGGCATGTTGTTCCCCCATAGTCAGTATAGTTTTGTCTGTGATATAAGTCATGGTCACAGTGGCAATAAGGACAGTATATGGGCCACATACGTTAGAAGTAGGCCAGTTTGTCCACTGATAGTACAATGTGGGCCTTATAAATCTTTGGTTTTAGTTATGATTATAATTCGTCCTGACAGGGCTCGGTTCGACCAAGCTCTGTTGTTTCCCATTGTGAGATGAGGAGCTGGTGTTAACTCTGTGCAATTGTTGGTGTGCTGTTTGGGGGTGGCCATGGTGGCACTTGGCATCCTCAGGCACTGGTTGTGGTATCATGCTGGTGAGTGAGGCAGGGGGTCCGGGCGGGTACTGCTCAAAGACAATCACAATGTCAATAGAAATCTTCAAGGGCATGGTGCTCCCCTATTTTGACTATGGAGATGTAAACTACATGGGTGCGAGAAAACAACCACTAAAAAAACTGCAAATACTGCAGAACAGAGCCCTAAAAATGTGTCTAAGAGTAGACAAGCTGCACACCACCTATGACATACACAAAAGAACCAAAGTGAAATTACTAGAAAATAGGAGAATAATTCATTTGAAAACATTAGCATATAGCTATAGTCAAAACAATAAACTCCTAACAAAACCACAAAGGGCTACTAGAGAAAATAATGCGCCACTACTAAAGCAGACCAGAAGCCAAATAAAAGCTCATGAGAGAAGCATGCTGGAAATGGCTGCCAAGGTGTGGAATGCCCAAATGGTAAAGGAATGACAAATTCCTGACCTAAAAACTTACAAAAAATATCTGTGCAAAATATGGCTAGGAAACCCCCACTAAGCTGCACTGCAAAGGGGCATGTGATATGTCACGGCCCACCAGCGGGACGCCCAATGGAAGATAACCATGCCAAGAGTAGCCAGATAACACACCACAGAGCTACGTACAAGCCTATGATATGTAAATAGGAGTAGGCTAGTCTAGTAATAAGAGTAGAACAAAATAAAATACACATATGCCAAGAAAATAAAAAAAAACTAACATAGGCTACTAACCATACCAACCAATTATCTATCTGCTACTGAAATGCAGGCAATCAAATAACTTATCAGCAGCTACTGTGTGCTAAGATAACACCAACACTACAACTGGCCAGCATTGAAAACAAGCCTGGGTACCCGGGCTTATATGCTATGGACAGTATAAATACAGCCTCAATACAAAAAAAGAAGGAAAAAAAAGGAGAGACATTGGCAGTTCTTTATGATACAGGGAGGGGGGGGGGGTGTTCTTCACATATATATTTCAGAAATAAAGTTCAGTAAATCATTGCCTACATTTTCAGTTAGGTCAGTTTTCAGGTCAATCTACCAGGCCTGTCCAATCATTATTAGTATTCCTTTTGTATTTTCTATCAGTACTATCTACGGTCAAAGACAGCTGCTATTTATAGCAGTGGAATTAGCCGTGCCATCAATCAAAGGATACACTGTGTGAATAGGTACCCCAAACAAAGACTTGTTGCTGATGCGAAAGCATGGCCATTGGAAAAAAATTTTCCAGTGGGGAAGCACTGTAAAGTCTTATAAAGTCGCCATGAGTGCGCACTGTTACAAGTCGGTACCCATCCTGTTATGACCGTAGGTGTTTCCAGGATGTACAACCCCCAACAAACAGGTCGTTTGCGTCATTCGGCCGGGGATCGAACCCATGACTTTCCGCATGTTAATCGAGCGCCTGATTGATTGTGTCATCCCGTCGGTCGAACATTAATGATATGTGTGCACTAATTGCCTCATTATCGCCCACCCACTCCTCTCAACAGTCTGTGCCCACGCCCACGACCTGGTGGCAGCCATATGAACTAACGAGCCGGCATCAGGGCTCCGACGTCAGCCAGTCAGTCTCACCTAACAACAATTCCAGTAATTTTAGCCAAACAAGGTTTCCCAGGGCACAGTTCAGAAAACACAACACATTCGCCGTTATGTAAATTTGTTTTTACCGGAGCTTGTGCTCGGCGTGTTGTTTACATATTTGTACCTGCCAGCCCTGCATAAATAAGCATCGCCTTTCACTTGTGAGTGACGCGTTGTCGGCTGCCCGACCGGAAATAGTGCGAGAGCCAATCAAAATGCCCCTTGTGTCAAACGCTCGGCCTAAAACCCGCGGTAATGTTGCCGATGTCACGACCGCTGTAATAGAGGGGGTGTAATGACGTCACGAGGCAACTTTCGGTGGCCATATTGGATGACATATAGAAGGCTTGCAACTGCCTACACTGTGGTTATTTACTGATTTGTTGGTTTATTTGTCACTGTTTTGAGCAGTTTGACCTCAGAAGTTGTTGTTAAAGTGCTGTAAGTAAACACATTGGAGGTAAACTGCCCAGAACCTCCCATAACACAAGAAAACTCTGTTTTACTGCATCTGCATGCATTCACAACATGGCTAGGGAGGGTGCTCGTAATCCAAGATGGCAGCCTGCTGACCACTGATTGCTAAGTAATGACGTCACATGCACTCCCTCTATAGGCTGGCTGCCGTCCATTGCTCAGGATCTCAACTGCGAGAACGCTGCCAATATCAGGTTAGCGCATGCACATAGCGGCCAAGTTATTCTGCTATGTGCGGTGCATTATGGGTACATTGACCCCTGTTTATTTTGTTGAGTTTTTTTGTTTTCCCCGTGCCCCCAGCTCTGCCAATTTGGATTTCCACCGCTGTGTATAACTTACAGCGTCATCAAAGGCCGGTTGCTCTCATACCATGTCTATGTGGTGTGGGAGGTTAAAAATCCCTTGGGTCGGTAAAAGTGTAGGCTTGGGCTTTCTATCGACCAGCAGTGGAGTGGGGAAGACCAGTCGTCTGTGACTGGGATTTCCCCTGCTTGGGACAACTAATGTTCAAAAAAAAAAAAAAAGAAGAGAGACAAAGAAGTGTTCACACTTCCTGTTTACCATTCGCTATATCGTTAGTTTAAAAAAAGAGAGACCCACTTGAACCAAGCTATATAATATGGGGAATGCTTACAGACAGAGAAAGAATGAATGTAATAGATTGTTTGTTAGTGTGTTGTTGTTTTATGTCCTAGCAACATCTAAGGTCATATCAGGACGGGTACCGACTTGTGACAGTGAACACTCATGATGAAATTATAGGGCTTCCCCACTGGGATACCAGGCCACCAGGACCGTGACCTGATATCCCACTCAGTCACATTATCCTGACACTGAGCCAACTAGTCCTTGCCCTATTCTAATAATGCCGAGCGCCTGGCTAGGAAGTAACAAATATACATTTTTAAGTCATTGGCTTGACTCGACCAGGGTTCGAACCCATGAACACATGGGTTCGGATCCCGTGATCTCCCATAATAGGAGACAGATGCTCAAATCATTCGGCCAGCATGCAGTAGATAGCTACACAACAACTGAAAGTAATAAAATAAGGGGAACTACAAGACTATTAGGGCCTACTGTCTAGTGGCGAAAACAAGTCATTAGACTTATCTGTTATGGGCAGCATAAATACACCATCTCCCCCAAAAAAGTAAACATACAGTGTAACATGTTATGTTTATGGATGAAGAAGGAGAGGGTTTGGTTAAGTAGTTAACAGCGTAAACAAATTTCTGATCTGTAGATAGCTCCAACTCCACCTCCACTACAAGTAGCAAACGGTTTGGCGAATACAATAACAATACGGACATACTCTGTACATACTTAAAGGTGAATGGTCCGAACATTTGTTTTATTTAACAACGCCTCTAGAGCACATTGATTTCTATTATCAGCTATTGGACGTCAAACATATGGTCATTCTGACATATTTCTTTTGAGGAAACCCGCTGTCGTTACATAGGCTACTCTTTGCAATAAGCAGCAAGGGGTATTTTATATGCACTTTCCCACAGCCTTTGATGAACCAGTTGTGGACC
This sequence comes from Branchipolynoe longqiensis, assembly GCA_030323885.1. NCBI lineage: Eukaryota > Metazoa > Annelida > Polychaeta > Phyllodocida > Polynoidae > Branchipolynoe > Branchipolynoe longqiensis. The sequence continues at coordinate 28,051,267 of CM059190.1, read as the reverse complement.
ACTGATTGGAACGGAAAATAGCCCAAACTGTAAACGTTCCCACTGAGCAGGATCGATAGGATGACCCACACCTTCACTGGTGGACACTCTACCGCCTGAGCTACGTCCCACTCTCCTGAATAGTCCGATGAAGCATCAAATTTTCAAAACAATTATTTAGATTTGATTGTACTTATTTAACTTAAGCCGTGTTTACACGGGCCATTTAAAACGCCTCATATAAATCCATTTGCCTAGATCGATTCACATTTCCCGTGTAGACGCACCTCTGTGGCGTTTTAGGGCTGAATCGATTCATATGAAACGGTACATCTATACCACCTCGGGAGGTGGTCTAGATGGAGCGATTCAGCTTGTTCCCGGGCGGCGATAGTATAAAATAGTAGTGCGTGCCGGGAACAGGGGGAGAAGTAACTAATCGCTGGTGCCCGGCAGTGTTATGGCCCGATTACGCCGAAATGTAGTGAATGCGATCATATTTAACAGAATTACAGACTCAAATAATGAAATTTAATTAAATTAACCTTAAATTCCAAGCGATATTAACATAGCCGCTACATCTGTGTCAAATCGACGTGTGTAGACTAAACAAAATAGCAGTGCTTGCAGGCTACAGGTGCCTGCTTGTTCCCGGCGCCGACACACTTTCAAACTCCGCCGTGTAAACACGCATCAAAAACGCTTCATATGAATCGCTTTGTCTAGATCGTTTCACAATTCCCCGTGTAAACACGGCTATAGATACTAATGCACTTATTGAGCATGTATTGCTACACAGAAGGGAATACTGAGGCAATTTAATAGAACCTGTTACTGCAGAAGCCTATGGTGTCAGAAATTTGGCGGGCTTGCCAAAACTAATTTAACATGTTCATCCTTCAAATATCTCAAAAGTTACTTCAAAATAAAGTAAGGTAAATTATAAATTTCAATCAGTTTAATATAATTATCTCAGAAACACGACAGAAACTCAACACCATCGGACTATGCAACTTGAATAATATCTGGATAAAACGATTCCCACCAGGGCCATAGCTTGCAAGCGTACCAAGGGAGGAAGTAACCCCCCCCCCCCTCCCCACGCCTACAAAAATCCAGTACATAATCCCTGAAATTGCTGGAAATGGCAGTTCAGAGCCTCTACTTTTCATAGTCGCTAACACTAGCTCTATCATTCATTATTCCATCTCATCCAAATAATTTTGTTTTTTGTTTTGGGTAAGTCACTTACAATATCTTTATTAATCAACTGGAATATAATACAGACAAAAGACCAGCTTTTCACACTTGAACATATTAATGCTGAAGAAGAAGAAGGAGAAGAAGGAGGAGGAGAAGAAGAAGAAGAAGAAGAAGAAGAAGGAAGAGAAGAAGAAGGAGGAGTAGAAGCAGAAGAAGGAGGAGGAAAAAGAGAAGGAGAAGAAGGAGAAGAAGAAGAAGGAAGAGAAGAAGAAGGAGGAGGAAGAATAGAAGAAGGAGGAGGAGAAGAAGGAGAAGAAGAAGAAGAAGGAAGAGAAGAGAAGAAGAAGGAGGAGTAGAAGCAGAAGAAGGAGGAGGAAAAAGAGAAGGAGAAGAAGGAGGAGGAGAAGGAGTAGGAGAAGAAGACGAAATAATTACAAAACAAAGTCAAGAAAATTGCACATTGATACTTGCATTCTAAAGTAGACGGGGGAGAAGGAGAAGAAATAGTTACAAAATGAAACAACAACTTTTACATTGATACTCGCATTTAAAAAGTGTAAAATCAGGGAGCCCCAGTTACGACATCCAATCTGTAAGTTCCTAAAATGGGCGGTATTCCCCAGACAATAGTGGGAAAGTATTTGTAGCCCCAAATTAAATCAGTTTGGTGGTTTTGCCATTAAAGACACTGGGTGTCACTTTACCTGTGTGTCACAGTAACCATGACTACCCCACAATAGCAGTTAAAATTGGAGATTAGCGAAATGAAGCGACACAAAAATCGAATGATTACTGCCGGATATGTTAGATTCATCATTATAATCTACTTTACTTTAGTTTGAACAAACCTTTATCTTAAATGGCTAACTTATGAGATATTTGAAGTGCAAACATGTCAAATTAGTTTTGGCCAGTATGCCAAAACTCTGACACCATAGGCTTCTGCAATAACAGGTTCTGTTAAATTGTCTCAGTCTTCCCTTATATCCTCACGTAAAATGCCACATAATACGCAGGTTAGGTGTGGATAGGCGGATTGCATCGGGGAGCCTAGATGGTTAGGATACTCACTGCGGAATGACAGGATGGTGGGTTCTAATCCAACCCTATTTGTACTTCTATGTATGAGACTTACCTGTTTATGAGCTATAGTGAGTGAAACGCCACTTATACAGTTAAATGTGAGGGAGGTGAATTGCATCAGGGAGCCTAGATAGCCTAATGGTTAGGATGCTCGCCCCAGAATGGCAGACATTTTGGTTCGAATCTCGCTCTAACTTCTTATCATATTTGTTGCAACCTTCCCCACCCCGGCACACAACTTTAGTATCAGTTAATTGTCTGTGCACTAGTAGAACACTGAGTAAATGCTATATTCCTTACACGCGACATGTGGCATGCGAATGCGGCAAAAAATGGAAACGCCTGTAAGTCAATGGGGGTGATTCCTTACACGCGTCATGCGAATGCGAATGCGAACTGAATCGGTCCATGTAGCCATCGGTGCAGCATGCGAATGCGAATGCTGCTGCGTTTGCCATAGAGAACAGTGGTGAGGAAACCTGACACTGTGTGTTAGTGTGGGTGAAAGGACCCATCCCATATGCATGCCACATGCCGCATACCGCATACCACGTGAAAGGAATCCTAGCTTTAGGCGTCCAGACCCCTCGAGCGATTTGGCTTCTGTATTTATTAAAATAATGTGACCACATACAGAAATGTATTAGTTTCATATCAATAGCATCGGCCTCATCATATATATGCCTTAGCTCAGACTATCTATTCAAATATTGCCCACACAGACACAACTGTATATTTGTTTCATATACATAGTGTCGGCATAATCACTTATATATGATACTCGCTTGTATGTGATGTATTATAAGGATTATGAAAGTATAAAGGCATGCAAGGGACTTTCCTTTATTGACCACTATTAATTTACGACTGTTATGCTGTGGACAACTCTATTGGTGGCCCACCCCTGTGACTGGTGGCGCCACCACCCTTTTCCGACTTCACCAGTGGCGCACATATTGTCACTCGTGCATATATATATATATATTATATATATATATATATATATATATATTTTACCTCGGTATGCCGCCTCTGGCTAGCCGTAGGCTAGGGAGAAGGAAGCACATCCGGGTCCAGCAATTAGCATAAGTAACTCACAACGGGAGGACGTTTTGTGAGTTGCTCCAACAGGATTTATCTACTACTACTGCTTTTGTTCAAAAGTAAGTACCTTTTATTAGCCTACTTTGTTTATGATGCTTTATAGCATCACCGTATGAAAGTTCAGAACTTTCTCACGTCCAATTTGGACTTTGTACGTGTTTTTTAACTTACGGATAGAACTTTGGGTGCCGCTGGCACTAACGAAACCGATACTGCAGTTCTATCGACACCTGTTTTTCAGACAGGGAGAAATGGCAACCCGAGTTGCTCATTTCCTAAGAAAAGTCTCCCGGATCCTAATAGAGGATGATGTTGGGGATGCTTCTGGGTGTTTTTTATAAACACCCCAGACCGGTTTTAAGGCGAACCTCCGAGTTTCGTAATATTTTCTCCAACTTGTTGGCGCTGTAGCCACGGGTGGGAGAAGTGTACGGAACAGAGAGAGTGGGCGATCTCACGATCGATACCCCCCGTTTGGTTGGTTTCGTTACCACACACCTACGGCAAAATTTAGCTTCACGCCTGTACTGACACGTTGGAATACACGTTCTCTGTACCTTGTTCCTCAACCCAGTTTACTGGCTTACACTTGTGTAGTTGAGATGATTCCGGTTTAGTAACGCTTTATTTCGTTACAGGAACCGATGGCCACTCGCCGGAATAAGACGCCCGCTGCAGCGGTCGGCGTCCCTCCTACGGATTACGATTCGTCACCACCGGCTACGGCTCCGCCGTCCCCACAGCCCGGGCCACATGCCTCTGATCAGGACAGTGATCAGCCCCCTCAACCTGTTGGTTGGGAGGCTAAGATGGCGGCTATGATGGAGGAGAAAATGCGCCAATTCCAGGCTCATACCTTTGTAGACCCTTCCCAAATCCCTGATGAGGATTGGGAAGACTTCTCGGAAGACGAGGAAGACACGGTTTCGGCACCTGAGGTTCCGAAACCGAAAGCGCGCGGCAAGAAACGTCGCCCGGTTAGCAGCTCGGGAGACGAGTTCACCAAGAAGGCTAACACTAAGCGCTCCAAAAAGTCCAAGAAAAAGAAAAAGAAAAAGAAAGACTCGTCCTCGGACTCGTCAGACGACTCTTCTTCCACGGAGTCTGATTCTGATACGGAACGCGCAGGCGTTTACGCCAAAATAGGGGCTAAAGTAGGCAAGAAAATTGTCAAAAAGAAAGCCAACAAGGTGCGTACCACTACTATGATGCGCAAAACGGTGAATGGCCATTTCACCACCTTTAAGCCAGTGGAAGTCATCAACAAATTGACTGAACAGATCTCTGGAGTCAAGGGTATCCCCGCTACAGTGTCTAAGGAGATGGATGCGGGCATCCATTTGTCGGACGAGCGTCGCCGGTACGAAACTGGCCTCTGCGTTATCCATAAGGCAGTTTTGGGGGCCTTGACGTCCATTATCCCTGTCGCTAACAGAATGCAAACCGAGAACAAGTTCTCGTCTTTGGCTCGGGTTATGGACCGGGGCATTGCCCTACTCGCAGCAGCGAGTAACTACATGACTCATCGCAGATTTGAGAATGTTTTCAAATCGGTCACCACCGATGCGGGCAAAGAAGTCGCACGCTCAAAGAAAGTGACAGATCATGACGGCAAAGAATACACTGTGTATTCAGGACCTACCCCCATCAAAAGCAAACCTCTGGATAAATCCAAGATGTTTGGGGGTCAGCTGGCTTACCTTTACAAGCAGGTGGAGGTAGACTACAAGAGTGCTAAGAACACCGAAGCAAAGGGCCGTAAATTCCAAAACCCAGCCGGGTTCAGACGGGCTAGGACGGATTTTCGCTTCCGCAGAGGAGGAAGGCCGTTCAGGGGCGGACCGTCCTTCCCGTTCAGCCAGCGGGGAAGAGGTCGAGGCGACAGACAAGCCTCAAACTGGAACGACAACCGCGGCTACAAGAGAGACTTCGTTCCCAAACCACAGTTCCCCAAACCAGGGAACAAGTAGAGAACGCCACACAAACTTTCCAACCTCCTGACCCTGAAATGGTCACGGAGGAAACACAAACTGAAGTAAGCTTTTCTCAAGCAGGCAATATTGTTAATTATTTACTTCAATGGCAACAGTTAACCACTAACCCAGAGGTTATTAGTATTGTTAAAGGCATTCACATTCCTTTCACACAATTGCCTGTCCAGAAAAGAGCTCCTTTTCCTTATCAATTTAATTCGCTAGAAAAGTTTCAGCTCGATCAACAAGTTTTACTTTTTGAAGCTAAAGGCATTGTCAACAGAGTTGAACATACTGAAGGTGAATTTATTTCAAATATCTTCTCCACTCCTAAACCAGATGGCACCATTCGATTGATTTTAGATTTAACCCAATTAAATGAAATCATTGAATACAAACATTTCAAAATGTTTTCCTTAGAAACAGCTCGTGATTTAATTACCCCAGATTGTTGGCTAGCGAGTGTGGATTTGAGAGATGCGTACTATACGGTTCCTATTCACCACATAGATCGAAAGTTTTTAAGGTTCCTCTGGAATGGCCAGCTTTTTGAATTTACCTGCCTACCAAATGGTTTGGCCTGTGCACCACGCCTTTTTACTAAGCTGTTGAAACCAATTTTTTCACACATGGCAAAACTGGGTCATTGTATGTTTCCATACATTGATGATTCTTTCATTATGGGCCAATCTTTCACACAATGTGATCTCGCCGTTCAAGATTTGTGTAAAATTTTTGCAAATTTAGGTTTCTTCATACATGACAAGAAATCCGTCTTTTCTCCTACAAAGGAGCTTAAGTGTCTAGGTTTCATTTTAAACACCACGGCTATGACCGTTTCGCTTACACGCCAAAAGAAAGATAAGCTTTACCACACAGCGATTCAGCTGTTAGACATTTCTAGGCCAAAGATTAGACAGGTCGCAGTCCTTATCGGTATCATGGTTTCATATAGCCCGGCTATTCTATACGGAGCGGCACACATTAAATCACTTGAAATTGATAAGAATCTAGCTCTGGCCCGAGCAAAGGGAAACTTTGAAAAGACCATGTTTATTTCTGCAAACGGCCTTGCCGACATTCATTGGTGGCTAAAGCACTTTGATCAATCTCCCAACCCCATTAGAATGGGGGAGCCCGATACTACTGTTACCACGGACGCTTCTCTCCAAGGGTGGGGGGCACATCGAAATGATGTAGCAACGGGCGGCAGATGGCTAGAATCGGAACTACCCGATCATATTAACGTTTTAGAATTAAGGGCCATTTATTTAGGTTTAACCAGCCTTGTTAAAGTCCCCAAAAATAATGTACGTATCCTCACGGATAACACCACAGCAATGGCTTATGTCAGGAATATGGGAGGTACAAAATCAATCAAGTGTAATGAAATCGCACTACTCATTTGGAACTGGGCTCAAACCTTTGACGTTTGGTTAACTGTGACACACATTCCAGGCACGCAGAATTGTCTTGCTGACAGAATGAGTCGCCAGTTCCATGATCACTTAGAGTGGTCACTAAATCCATCCATATTCAAACACATCTGTCACACTTGGGGCTCGCCTCATATCGATTTATTTGCTTCGCGTAATAACTTTAAACTCGAGAAATATGTTTCGTGGCACCCCGAACCAAATGCTTGGCACATCGATGCCTTCTCACTAAAGTGGCAACATCATTTCTTTTACATTTTCCCCCCCTTTACTATCATTAGCAAAGTCGCCAGAAAGATACAAATGGAGGGAACACACGCCATCCTGATCGTCCCCGAATGGCACACTCAACCGTGGCTACCGAGATTACTAGCCACAGCCAAAAGCAGCCTACGCTTCCCAAGATTCCGAGGAAACCTGAAGCATCAGGGACCACTAGAACGCCACGGAAACGTGTCGACAACTCCGTTGGTGGCATTCCTTTTCTAAATAAGTACTTGGAACAATTCGGTTTGGACAAAATTACACAACAGCGTTTGGTTGATGATGTGTGGAGGAAAGGAACGGTTAAAATGTATACTACCTATTTAAAGAAATGGGGTATTTATTGCTTGCTTAAGAAGGTGAAGCCAATGAATCCCACAGTATCCCAGGTAGGACGCTTCCTACGTTTCTTAGAGGACGAAGGTCTAGGATATGGCGCGATCAATGCTGCCAGATGTGCTCTGTCAATAATCCTACCTCGGGTTAATGGACAAACAATGGGTAAACACCATGTTATTTGTTGGATCGTACGATCAATTTATCAGAGGAATCCACCTAAACCCAAATATAATAGGTTTTGGGATGTTTCTCTTGTGTTCAACCTCTTCAAGAAATGGCCAGAAAATAAATTTCTGGACGTTAAGCTATTAGGTTTCAAAGTAGCAGTGTTGCTTCTCCTCGTCACAGGACACAGGGGCCAAACTATAGTCGCCCTGTCACTCAATGGTCTGGAAATTGATAACAAGGAAGCAACATTTGATTTAACGACTTTATTAAAATCAAATCGTTTAGGTGACCCCCTTTCCACAATCGGTGTCACGAGTTTCACACAGGATCGTAAATTATGTGTAGTCTCCGCGATACGGAATTATATATCCAAGACAAGGTTAATACGAAACTCAAGACAACTTTTGGTGAGCTTTATTAAGCCACACAAGGCCATTTCCAGGGATACCCTTGCCAGATGGACCATGAATGTGTTAAAACTATCTGGAGTCAATACAGACAGATATTCATCGCACTCTACACGGGGTGCAATGGTTTCCAAGGCAAGATTACTAGGCATCTCCGTTAAACGGATCCTAGCTCACGCCGGATGGAAGACCGCTAGATCGTTTGCTAGACATTATCACAAGCGACTAGAGAAGCCTCAGCCGATAGCACAGAGGCTACTCGCCAACTAAAAAGAAAGAGGTAAGAAAAACCAAAACTTTTTTCTCTTTATTGGTCATACAAATCGTTTTTTTCCATTTACATAAATAAGACTTGATCACAACATAATAATAACAAACAGGAATATCAGGATAAAAATGCTATTACGTAAAGGTCTCCCTAGCCTACGGCTAGCCAGAGGCGGCATACCGAGGTAAAATAGATTAGTTAGACGAATCTTACCTGGGTATAGATGATGGATAACTATTGTTTTACCGAGGTAGGAGCCTCGGTTAGATGTGGGCGAGGGCCCACCCACCACGCCCTGCCACGTCTATTCAATCACTCATACTAGGATTGGGTCAGATGACCTTAGGTTTGTTTTTTAGAATCATTTTTATCCTGAATTAGTAGGTAAAGATTGCTGGACCCGGATGTGCTTCCTTCTCCCTCGCCCACGTCTAACCGAGGCTCCTACCTCGGTAAAACAATAGTTATCCATCATCTATACCCAGGTAAGATTCGTCTAACTAATCTATATATATATATATATATATATATGAGTCACCCTCACGAAAATGGGCCAATTGGTGGTTTATTTAAGATATCGGCGTCGCAATTTTTAAAGTGTAGTGCATTTCTTTGTTTTATATTAAATTATCCTAGAAACAAATAAGGTTGTTGTATTTTCTCTACCTTTACATTCAGGATAAATTTAAGGACTTTGCAACAGCTCTGTCAATGCTAAACTATAATAATGACGATCGACGCTGACATCCAATGATCAACGCCAACAACTTTAACAGATGTCAGCGTCGCAATTCTTAAAGTGTAGTGCATTTCTTTGTTTTATATTAAATTATCCTAGAAACAAATAAAGTTGTTGTATTTTCTCTACCTTTACATTCAGGAACAATTTAAGGACTTTCTAATACCTCTGTCAATGCTAAACTATAATTATGACGATCGACGCCGACATCTAATGATCGACGCCGACATCTTCCCCCAATTGGCCTCTTTTCGTGATCCTGACCCATATATATATGTATATATACATATATATATATATATATAGTTTGAAAGTGGACAGAATGACCGTTGGCTCACGGCATGGAAGAGGCGGGAAGGAGAGAACGCCCACTCCCGCAGTGAATATCATGAAGGTTAAAGTTGCATAGTCAGATGGTTTAGAGTTTCTGTCATTTTCTTAGATAAATACATTAGATTGATCGCTATAGACTACCTTACTTTAGTTTGAAGTAACTTTATTTTAGATGGTTAACTTTGGAGATATTTGAAGTACAACCATGCAAAATTAATTTTGGCAAGCACGCTAAAGCTCAGACACCATAGGCGTCTGCAGTAACGGGTTCTCTTAAATTGCATCTCTAGTCCCTTCAGTGTGATGACAAATGCTTAATAAGTGCACCAGTATCTAAGTTACATATGTAGAATCAAATCTAGATAATTGTTTTGGTTTTGAAAATTTGATATTTTCATCGGACTATGCAACTTCAAGATATTTAAAGAGAACCATTAAGTGGCTGCCGTTATTTATATCCACATAATAAAGTCATCATCATCATCATCATCATCATCATGCTGTCGGTCGTGATGCGACAAAGACTGCTTACACAACCTTGCTTGACCCCATTGGTAACCCCGAACGATTCCGAGACTTCCCCTCCAGCACTAGCGTTCGCCATCATTCCTGTATGTAGAGCCTCGATCATAGTTGTGAACTTCTCTGGGCATCCATACTTCCTCAGTAGCTGCCATAGCCCGGTCCTCCCGACTGTATCAAATGCCTTAGTGAAATCGACAAATACCATGTACAGTGGTTGATCCTGCTCAATGCACTTTTCTTGTAGCTGTCGGAGACAAAATATCATATCCACAGTGCTCCGGTTACCTCTAAAGCCACTCTGTGACTCCGGAACTACACCAGGTGTTATGTGAATAGATAGTCTGTTGAGTAGGATCCTGGCGAAGATCTTCCCTGCTATGGAAAGAAGAGAGAGTACACATTACAAGGCAGTACATATACAGTACAATAGAGTACACATTACAAAGCAGTCCATTTCCAGTACAATACAGTAAATATTAGAAGGCAGATATATACAGTACAATACAGTACACATTACAAGGCAGTACATATACAGTACAATACAGTATACATTACAAGGCAGTACATATACTTACAAAACAGTACATATTATAAGGCAGTACATATACAGTACAATATAGTACACATTACAAAGCAGTACATATACAGTACAGTACACATTACAAGGCAGTCCATATACAGTACAATACAGTACATATTACAAGGCACTAGATATACAGTACAATACAGTAAATATTAGAAGGCAGATATATACAGTACAATACACTACACATTACAAGGCAGTACATATATAGTACAATACAGTACACATTACAAGGCAGTACATATACAGTACAATACAGTACATATTACAAGGCAGTACACATACAGTACACATTACAAGGCAGTAGATATACAGTACAATACAGTACATATTACAAAGCAGTACATATTCAGTACAATACAGTACATATTACAAGGCAATACATATACAGTACAATACAGTACATATTACAAGGAAGTACATATACAGTACAGTACAGTACATATCAGAAGGCAGATATATACAGTACATATCACAATGCAGTGCTTATGTTGTACAGGATCGTGGCCATGGCAACCGGTGTCGTGAGAGTGTTGCAAATGAAGGGAACATTGTGGATAGAGCGGGATTCGAACCCACACTTCTTGCCATTCTGGGTCTAGCTTCCTAGCCATTAGCTTAACTAGGCTCCGTGATGCAGTCAACCTACACACACCTACCTGGGGAGGTCAGGGCACCTCACTACACTCACCCCGCTGGAATTGTATGTCTCATATTTACAACTCCACATATCTTACAGTACCGTACACACATAGCGATGGTTCAATGCTGTACAGTGCGTAGTATATACAATATCCTGATCATGGCTCCAATGTCGGGGGAGCGGGTGTTTTTGCAAATACAGGGAAACATTTCACCTAGAGTGGGATTCGATCCCCCATACTTCTTGCCATCCAGAGGCTAGCGTCCTAAACAATATCCTATCTAGGTTTCCTGGTTTAATCACCCTATCCACACACACATGTCTCTGTGGTGCATTGCCTGTGAGGTCAGTGCAGCCTTACAACAGCAGTACGTGGTCAAGAATGTTGAAACGTGGCACGACCAGAGATATCACGTGACTCATGTCATTTCCCACGCCACACTCAAGTAACTCTACACCAGCTATCTTTCTTATCAACTTGACCAGATGGGATGGCCGAATGAGTTAGAGCATCCGTCTCCCATGTTGGAAGACCATGGGGTCGTGGGTTTGAACCCTGGTCGAGTCAAACCAATGACTTAACAATTGATACTTGTTGCTTCCTAGCCTGGCGCTCGCCATTATTAGGATAGGACAAGGACTGGTTGGCTCAGTGTCAGGATAATGTGACTGAGTGGGATATCAGGTCAAGGTGCTGGTGGCCTGGTATTCCAGTGGGGCAGCACTATAAAGTCGCAATGAGTGCGCACTGTCACAAGTCGGTACCCGTCCTGATATGACCTTAGATATTGCTAGGACGTAAAACAACAACAAACAAACAATCTTATCAACTTCACCACACATAGGGAACGTCCGTAATCTCACCTATTGTAAAAGATTGGCGTAATGCCACTAATATTAATTACCACACCCGCCAGGACATTTGACCAGAAAGGTCACTGGCTGATCTTAGAACCTTCTCTTGATTGTGTAGCTGCGTTGGGATATTTATTACATTTACAATTACAGGGGGGGGGGGGGGAGGTGGAGGGTGTAGGATGCATGTTATGCCAAGTACACACCTGCCATTTACGATTCGCGCACTAAAACTCGCGACTCGACCCGACCCGCTTAAAACTGAAAACGGGCCGATTCATTTTTCGAATCGCGAATCGCAATCATAATCGGCCCGTTTTAGCCCTAAAACTGAGTTTTTAGCCGGGAATCGCAATCGCTAGGTGTGCTAGGGGAGTGCACACCTCACGATTTTTGGGGAGTTTTATATCGTATACGGTAGGTCGGTGCGGAAAAATGGTAGGTGTGTACCTAGCATTAACAGTATGTAATCCAGTGAGGACTAAACTTGCATTGATTAAGTCGGAATGTGAATTTCAGCAATACGGGAGTGGATGCTTGGTTGTTGGAGTTTTACGACCTGGCAACATGTAAGATCATATCAGCACGAGGGAGTGGGTGTGACCAGTTTGTGTACAACAAGAATACAGAGGGTACCATCGAAAAGCATTTGCGACCTGGCCACAAGCATACGCCTGGAAAGGGATGATTAGTTTTACATCCTGACAACATCTAAGGTCATATCAGGATGGGTACCGACTTGTAACAGCGCGCACTCCTGCATTGTAACAGTGCTCCCCCACTGAGAAATCAGGCCACTGGCACCATGACTCGATATCCCACTCAGTCAGATTATCCTGACACTGAGCTAACCAGTTCTCACCCTATCCTATTAATGCTGAGTGCCAGGCTAGGAAGAGACAAGTATCAATTTTATAAGTCATTGGTTTGACTCTACCGGTAACCGAACCCCCGACCTACCACACGCGAGGCCCGTGCTCTACCGATTCGGTCACCACACCCGGTCCCACACAGTGTGGGACACCACCTACATGTATACAAGCACCTTGTTTGTTTCAGGCAGACATAACTTGTTTTGAACTGGCATCTGACACAGTCGAGCGAGGCAACGATGAAGCTTAGCAGTATCGTGGGGGGGGGGGGGGGGGGGGGTTATGAGAATGGGAAATATTGCACCTAGATTAGGATTCGAACGCACACTTCTTGACATTCCGGGCCTAGCAGGATAACCATTACACTAACTAGGCTCCATGGTGCAATCCCCTTATCCACGCCTACCTGTATATTGGGCTTCTTGCCTGAGAGGTCAGTGCAGACTAAGCCTACTACTACTAGAGCAGTTTCATGTTGGGCTAGAACTGACAATTTGGAATAGATGGGTAGGGCAAGGACTGGTTGGCTCAGTGTCAGGATAATGTGACTGAGTGGAATATCAGGTCATGGTGCTGACAGCCTGGTATCCCAGTGGGGCAGCACTATAAAGTCGCCAAGAGTGCTCACTGTCACAAGTCGATACCCGTCCTGATATGACCTTAGATGTTGCTAGGACGTCAAACAACAAGAAACAAACAAAAAATGTAGATGAGGGGTGGGCGGCGGCAAGGAACCCCCCCCCCCCCACCCCCCATAAGAAAACACACAAAAACACACACACACAAACAACCAAAACTATCAACTTTACCAAAGGTCAGTTTCCTGAGGTGTTTTTGGTGGGTGTTTTTGTGGGTGTTTTTTTTTGGTTGATCAAAATTTTATTTTTTTTATTTTTTTTGCTGAAACAGAGGACATGTGACTCCCACCCCCTGCCACTTTCACACTGTGGCTCACCACTCTTTCTTATCCACTCTTGCAGTGTTTGCGGTGCGGGCCGGACGGGCTCGGGCAGTGCGTCGGACCGAGCATCTGTTGCGGCCACATGATCGGTTGCTATGTGAACTCGGTGGAGACGGTCGTCTGCCGGAAGGAGAATGACGTGCCGGCGCCATGCGCAGTCCGGGGCGCCCTCTGTGGGCGACTCGGGGAAGCGCGATGCGTCGCCACCGGTGTCTGCTGCAATGATGGTAAGTGTAATTTGCATAGCTTGAGTTTTTTTTCTGAGATAAATACATTAGGTTGATCATTATAATGTACTTTACTTTAGTTTGAAGTAACTTTGCTTTACAAAGACTAAAGCTAAGATTCCATATACGCAGTATGCGGCATGCTAATGCGGCAAAAAAATCAAAAAGCATGTAAATGAATAGTGGCGCTTCCATGCATCCGAATGCGAATGCGAACGCCAATGCGGCAAATGGATCGACCCATGGACCGATCAGTTCGAATGCGAATGCGATTACTGCTGCATTTGTCAATGTTATATAAAACAATAGCAACTTTGATCTTCCTTCACAAAATTGGAGCAAAAAACCCCAAAAATATCATGGGTATTCTTTTTGGTGTGTTTGTATGTTTATCGATCCCCCAGCACAAAAAGTAAACATTGGCTATTGGGGGTTGGCATATATCTATGCCGCATATACCACATTTGCATTCGCATGCCGCATACCGCGTATATGGAATCTTAGCTTTACAAAGAACATATTTGAAGTGCAAACATGCTAAGTAAATTTTAGCATTGTTTCCAAAAATAACTTTGCTTTAAATATATTAATATAGGAGATATTTGAATTGCAAACATGCTAAGTTAATTTGAGCATGCTTGCCAAAAATGGCCTGCGTTCGTTGTTGAGTAGGCGTGAAGCCACCATGATTCACTCACTCAGCTACCACGCTCCTAGATCAAAGATTCACCCACGTACTGTTATGTACAGTAGGGGGGGTGATATTTGTTTGTTGTTGTTTTACGTCCTAGCAACATCTAAGGTCATATCAGGACGGGGTAGGGGGTGAAGAACAACCCATTAGAAAAAGTGACGAAAGGCTGGCTAAATGAAATGAGCTGATAAATTCTTAATTTCAAAACAAAAATAATTATATTCTTCAGACATATTCTTATCTTAATATTTACCCACTACCTTTGATTTGACAAAAATAATAAAATATGTAGTCAAATCGACAGCATTCTATGGTCGCCAGCTGGTCTTTTTGCATTCTCTCCCATATCACCAACTCGGTGCCAATATATAGGTAGTCATTAGAAACTGGAACCAGGAATTACACTTCCTGTTCCATACTAAAGCAGTTTTCGTTCGTATTTAGACTACCTTGTCGTTCACCCCTACTCTGGGTAGGGGGTGAATACTTTATCTACCGCGCTCCCCGACATCAGAAGTTGCTAATCTCCATCTCTCCACCTCTTGCAGAGCGGTGTGAGCTTGACGTCAGCTGTGGCCAACACACGAGTGCCTCCGAGTTTTCCTCAAATATCGCCCAGAAGCGCCTTTCCGCTGATAGCCACCTCTCACCGGAAGTTGTCAAGTTCCTGCGGAGAATCTTCAACCACAAATCGTTTCAGAAGCGGAAGTGAGCCCGAGCGTCTCTGGTGGTTCGAAACTGAAGTTTGCAGGAGTTGGTGTAGGCCTACAACCCCCTCCACCCCCACACCCTCTAAAAAACCAAAAGAAAGAAAACACTGATAATAAAGAGACATTTAAGCCACTTAGGATCATCTATACAGTAAGGATTAGACATAAACTGCTGTAAATCTACTTTTTTTCAAAACAAAGGATTCGCGAACACATCCCCCTCCTGTTACTATGGATATATGTACTATATTTGATTAAAGTTGCATAGTCCGATGGTTTTGAGTTTCTGTCATTTTTCTGAGATAAATATATCAAATTCATCGTTATAATATACCATACTTTAGTCTGAAGTACCTTTTATTTTAAATGCTAACTTCTGAGATATTTAAAGTTCAAACATGTAAGATTAGTTTTGGCAAGCATGCCAAAACTCTGACGCCATAGGCTTCCGCAGTAACAGGTTCTATTGAATTGGCGTGGTATTCCCTTCTATGTGGCAACAAAGGCTTAATAAGTGAACCAGTATCTATATTAGATATGTAGAATCAATTCTAGATAATTTTTTTGTTTTTGAAAATTTGATGCTTGATCGGACTATGCAGCTCTGAATAGGTGACAAATGTGACTAATTATTAAAAATACTATTTCCTGTTCATCGAGAAATATCAGGTAATTCATCATGTAAGTGCGTACTATATATATAGTATATATATATAGTATATATATAGTATATATATATAGTATATATATATATATAAATAATTCATAATGTATGCGTGCATAATTATATATGTGTATATATACATATTATGTATAGATTATAGATATGTGTATATATATACATATATCCCATTTAGGCAAATGCACACATATAATTAATATATGTGCTGACTGCTAAGTACATAGCAAATAATTTGCCAACGTAGCTGCTGTCCTACATAACTTAGAAGGAACCATGAAGAGGCTAGGACAGACGCTAATTTGTTAATTAATAAATAATAATGGAAATATAAATGAAAAGCACTCACCGTACTCTCCCATTCTGGTGGGATCGAGCGCCCCTGTAACAAGTCCAGATGGCAATCAGAAATATATGTATCTTCATCGCAATCAGTGTCAATCATGTCCCATATCATGCTTAAAAACAACAACAAAATGAAACGAAGAAATGTCGTCCAAACATCTTTTAAACAATTTATTTTGAATCATGTTATTCGTTGATTAAAGGAACTCGTTACAGAAACAATTCTATAGATATAAGACATATTTTTTTTTATAGAATGACGACTGACAGGTTGAGCCAGGGGGCAACCTACAGGAACAACCCATTTGCAGATGGGGGTGGTGGGTCGTCATGATTCACTCCCCCCCCCCAGGATACATACTGACACAGACAGCGGGAAGCAGTTTGTGAGGGAGGTGGGGAAACAATAGTGGCGCCACCTGTTGTAATTGGGAAGAGATGATGAACAATGCAATATTGAATGAGGTGGAGAAACTTCCGATATTTATACTTGTATAATTCTTATATATCAGATATAATCTGTTGGTACAAATGAATATAGGAGCACGTCCATTAGGTACGAGGAAGGCCGGTGGCGGGCCACCGGTCGTGGCATGGTGGTCAGGATACAGAGAATAGCAACTAACAATAATAATAGAATTCCATTCCACGCCTTTATATTTGTATAATATTTATACATCATATATACATCATATATATATAGGCCTACATATACATGAATATATATCCACAGTTATTTCAGCTCCCTCTCACTAATATTTCCTGTAATAAATATAACTAGGTGGGAATGTATAGACACGCCAGTGGCGCCGATGTGGTATGATGGAGAACTAGAGCATACATGGGGTATTTGTTTAGTTGTTTGGGTTTTATTCCCAAGTGACATCTAAGGTCATATCAGGATGGACTCTGACTTGTGACAGTGTGCTACTTTATAATACCGCCCCACTCGGAGGTCACCACGCCAGCACCATTACCTGATATCCTACTCAGTCACATTATCATGATACTGAGCTGACCAATCATTGCCCTATCCTGGTAATGCCAAGTGCCGGACTAGGAAGCGACAAGTATAAATTTTGTAAGTCATTGGGATGACTCCACCTGCATTCAAACTCCCGACCTTCCGCATAGGAAACCTACGCTCTCCAGATTGGGCCACCACTTCTGGTCTTGTGGAGTAAATACATGCATGATATAGCAATGACACTAAAGCTGTATTCACACGGGCGAGTTAAGACGCCTTACGTAAAACCACTTACCTAGATCGCTTTACATTTGCCGTGTGAATGCGACCTGAGGCGTTTTATGACTGAATCTGTTTACATGAATCGTTTTCTGTAAAACGCTTCGCGAGGTGGTCTACAGGAACCGATCTACGCTGAATCGTTTTATTTATGACATCACACGCATGCGCAGTCGAGGGAAACGTGACAGTCGAGACCTGAGTGTGTTGACTTTCCGGTAAATTTGCTTTATGAACCTGCTAGAGGCGCACATATATTTTTTTCATCATTTATTTTTATGGTTTCACTGCCCAGCAGAAGTTTTGACTGTTCCAAACCAATACGATTCAGTCCATACATATCTAGGTCGAACCCACACTCTCTCCGCCGACGTCGACAAACCCAAACTGGTGCTGGTTAGTCTGGACTTGCTCATGCGCAGATATCCACTTCTGCCTTAAACCGCCCTAAGTACTGCCAGTGTGAATACGACACACTTTGAAACTCAGCCCGTGTGAATGCGCGCCTAGATCGCTTCATATAAATCGCCTTCTGTAGATCGCTTTAGATTTTGCCCGTGTGAATACAGCTATAGTATATAATAGTTACTTATTTATATTCACATAATGCATTACATAGGATATTTATAATTGTATATGATTTGTCGGGGGGAGGAGACGTCAACAGTTTTCACCTCCTTCTCGCTGGACTCTCCCCTCCCAGCCCTACGCCCGCTAATCAAAGCACTCCACTGAGGTGCCACCTGCTGTCTCCTCCTGGAACTCTGCACTCGGCTGCCGCCAACACCAGCACTTCTCCTCCAGCAGCCGAAATGGGCAACCGCCTCCTCCATCGCGAATTAATGAAGCATGTGGATCGTTGAAATACTGACTAGATTGAGCTTAGAACTGGCAATCCTTTAGGTTAGCTCCAATAGCCATAGCTGTGAAGGTTTGCTTGGGGTGTACAGGGAAATTCTTGGAACGGACGAGTGCTGAAGCTGTGAGGCACTCAGAAATATCTGAGTGTATGCCGCCACCCCGAGGTTATTTTTTAATCTAGAGGCTCTACAATGCCATTTTCAGCCATTTCAGGAAGGTTACATACTGGGGGTTTTTCTCGTTTCTTTTTTTTGCGGGGGGGGGGGGGGAGGGGTGGTGGGGATGCAACTTCCCCTAGCAACGGCCCTGACTCCCTCTAATGCACAAGGATGACTCAGCACTTTTGGGGTTAGCGCTCTCTTCTCTCTAATCTGCTATTACTGACAAATTCTACATCAAATTTCACAATTATTCAAAGAAACTCTCGGATAATTAACTCAAGCATAGCATCAATCTCCTCCATTATTTTAACTTTGTGTGAGTTTTTATGGTACATTAGTTGATTAAGTAGGATAAACTTCAAACATGGACAATTGGTCTTCCCCATTCCACTGTTCCTTGCCCTATCCTAGGAATTCTGAGTGATAGGCTGGCTAGCAATAAGTATACATTTTTAAGTCATTGGTTTGGTTCGGCCAGGGTTCCTAACCAGGGTTTTTTTTGTTGTTTTTTTTATGGTAAAGTATTTATTCATCTGAACATGACATTTTTCAGCGCCGGGGCACTGGTCTTCCGGCCATCTTACTATTAGAATTGACAGTCTCAATAATCTAAGTTTGATCAGTGCTGTATTAGTTACAGCACCGATCCTGTAGAATTAAGGGAGTGGCTCCTGCTGTATAATGTACAGCAACAGTCACTGTAGTTCATGCAAAAATGAGGAGCAGCACTGAGTAAAAGGAGTTTGAATCTCAGATCTACCAAAACGAGAGTCTGGCACTCTACTTATTTGGCCATCTAGTCTGGTCCAAGCAGTGTAATGCTTATTTTATCATGCAATTCCATAATAGGCGATTTCCACTACTAACTCGCCCTCTATCAGTAGTGAGTGGCAAAGAACTAATTCTGATATCTAAAACTCGTGCAATGGATAGCACCAAAACCACAGAAACCAAGACAAAACTACAGGAAAATAGAATTCTTTTTAGAAGAGAATATATTAATAGCACATTATTAGAATGGCAGAGTAGCTTTTTTTCTTTTTTTTTTTTTTTTTTAGTAAATATTTTTTATTCATCTGAATACATATTTTGTCAGCGCCGGGGCACTGGTCTTCCAGCCGTCGGAGTGGTCGCATTTCATCTGTACATAGTGGAAGTGGAATGTGTTGCATTGTGTGCAGCACAACCCATTCTGAACATAAAATAAAGTGGGGGAGCAGTCTATGCTGCATAGTGTACAGCATATGTACTGAACATAGTGCAAGGTATATATATGCATCAAGATAGAGTGTGCAGTAATGTACACTAGTGGTTAAATCATATGCTGTGTGTGTATATCAGTTAGATTTGGTTTTAATAACGGTTAGTCTTTAAATAGTGCCATGTTGTGCATGTATAGTGGTATATATTGTGTGCATTGCTGGTTGAAGATGTAGTTATGTAGTGGTGGTAATGGGTCTAAAGTAGGGGTAGTGATTCTCGAGTCATTGAGTTATAATAGTTGTTTTGTCAAATGTGGATGGGGGGGAGGGGTTCATGGGTAGGGGGCGTTGAATCTGTAGAGCGCAGGCCTGCCGTGCGGAAGGTCGGGAGTTCAATTCCTGGTCGAGTCAAACCAATGACTTAAAAAATTGATACTAGTCACTTCCGAACCAGGCACTCGCCATTATTCAGGAGAGGACAAGGACTGGTTGGCTCAGTGTCAGGATAATGTGACTGAGTGGGATATCAGGTCATGATGCCGGTGGCCTGATTTCCCAGTGGGGCAGTACTATAAAGTTGCCATGAGTGCGCACTGTCACAAGTCGTTACCCATCCAGATATGACCTTAAGTGATGCTAGGACATAAACTCTAATAACCAACAACCTCTCTCCCCTCCCACACCCACTCTACCCCCTCACACCACACATACCTCCTCCCTCCACCACGACCCACACACCTCATTTCTCCACTCACCATACCCGCTCCACACTCTTCACCCGGATAAGAGGTTTGGTACCTGTACTAAGAATAGCTATGGGACACTCAGTGCAATAGGCCAGGCCTGGGCCGCATTCAAGGGCCCTATCGGAGGTGGCTCGGCGACGTCTCAGCAATGCTTTTTGGCCTATTTCCGTTCAGGGTGCGTCTCGGCGATGTCTTGGAGATGCCTCCCTTTTCAGATAGGAGACAAAAAGCGCCTCGAAAATGGCCGGCATATCCAGTTGTTTCAGCCAATCACAGCGCAGCTTTTCCATTGCAAATGGCCGCCACCTATGGGGGCGGCCATTTTCGAGACAACAAACTGCCTTTGCAGTTCAGACCAGCGTGACGTCACGGCCATCTCCGAGGCGCCTCCGAGACAGACCCTGAACACGGCCCAGATCTACCTATCTGTACCTACTGGGTAGCAACTCAAACAGCTCATTTTATGATGGCAGGTCGGGAAAGCTGAGGTGGAATTACCTAGGTTTTAGCTTATAATATAATGCCGAGTCAAATGGCTTCAAAGTCCTTATTAGTCAAAGTAGGGTTTATGCTACTTTCCTTTGGGGCACTCTGTGAACTGTTTCTATATAACCCTTCTCTATAAGTACCATAAGAACTTGCGGTTAAGTGAATTTCTTTAGAAAAATAAAGGAAGTTCTCAGAAGTACCTCAACTTATATGCGCATCGTATTCCATATTCCGAGAGAATCAGGAAAAATTCCAGGGTAAACTATGGACCTAGACTTATCTACCGACTCGCCTAATACATTAGTTATTACGGTAGTGATCCATGGGGCTAAACTGGTTTTAGTTCTACAGTAAAACCTCTCTAACCGACCACCTCCACAGATCGACCACTCCCCTATACCAATCGCTTTATTTGGGTCCCAACAATTCCATTGTAGCCATATTCTAACTCCCTAAACCGACCACTCTCAGAAAAATTAAAAATAAGAAAAGCTTGTTTGCCACTATACAGACAAAGAAACTTATTTATTTTGGCCACATCATTCGTCAGAGTTCAATATACCATACATTGTTGGAAGGGAAGGTGAATGGCAGCAGAGGGAGAGGGAGACCAAGAACATCATGGTTTACAAATATTTCACAGTGGACAGGCTTGAATTATTCACAGTCTAGCAGAACAGCACAACATCGGGACAAGTGGAGAACCATTGCATCCAACCCTCGACTAGAGGACGGAACTATTGATTGATTGAAACCGACCACATCTCTAAATGGACCACTTAAAGTCGGTCCCAAGGTCGGTCGATTTAGAGAGGTTTTACTGTATTTGATAAAGAAAGTATGTCCTTAGTATATTTTCCTCTAATAGTTGAGAGGGTCAATAAAGTTAGTCACAGCTTGACCATGCTTAGGTCCGAAATAATTTCCACGGAATAGATTTATTCAATATGTACATACTTGAATAGTGATATTCTATCATGATATGTATTAATAATAATTCAAACATATTACATATATTTATATATTTGATATATTATTGCAACATTAGTTTTACAAGCACACCAAAATTAATTCAGCATGTTTACATTTCAAATATCTCTGAAGGTAGTCACATTAAGTCAAAGTTTCAAATTAAAGTAAGAGTTTTTAACGAGCAACCTACTGTCTTTATCTCAGAGCATGACATAAACTCAAAACCATCGGACCACGCAACTTTTAATTTGCATGGTCTGATGAAATATTTATTTTTCAAAACCAAAATATGTATCTTAATTTGATGTTATATATCCATCTTAGATATTGGTGCATTAACAAGTGATTTGGGAGAGCATATATAGAATAATCATTGAATTTACTACCTCATCCTACTTTGAGAAACCCATCACACAAGGAAGCCATTAATCAATTAGGTCAATCTCGTGGCCTCAGTAGCCTTGACCCTCATTCCAAGCACCTAGTCAGGTTCCAGGATGTCCAGTGGTGGTATTGCTGGCACCATACCCTGGGTTGATATAAAGTTGCTTGGAATTTTGTATTAAAGTTGCATGGGCCAACAAACAAATGATGTGTAATGGCGCCATCAGTGAAAATACCAGGAGACCAGGCTACATTTGAATTAGGTCATCCCACATCACATCACATGCCAACAAACAAATGATGTGCAATGGCGCCATCAGTGAAAATACCAGGAGACCAGGCTACATTTGAATTAGGTCATCCCACATCACATGGTCATTGCGAGACTTTAATACGCATCATCGCTAGAAGACTTTTGGAAAGCTTGTCAAAAGTATTTTGGGTTCTTTCAGCTCAAATTGCTTCAAAACTAGCCACTTTTCATCAAAATTACCCTGGAGTAATGATTAGTAGGTTATAACGATCAATTTGATATATTTATCTCAAAAATAAAATAAAAATCCAAACGCCATCGGACCATGCAACTTTAATCAACTTTAATGCTAGATCTAATTGTGGGCCATCCAGAGTCCAAAACTCTATCCAAACATTATGTCGTCTCCAATTACCATGAAATACTTGAACAAAAGCAGTAAATTACCAAACATGTAGGGGATCTCGTCTTATACCGGACGTGGTGATCAAATCGGTAGAGTGCAGGCTCCCATGCGGAAGGTCGGGAGTTTGATTGCCGGTCAAACCAAACCAATGACTTACAAAATTGATACTTGTCGCTACCGAGCCTCGCGCTCGGCATTATTAGGATAGGGCAAGGATTGATTAGCTCAGTATCAAGATAATGTGAGTGAGTGGGAAATTGGGTCATGGGGCCAGTGGCTTAGTCTCCCAGTAGGGCAGCACTATAAATTCACCATGAGTGCGCACTGTCAAAATTCGGTACCCATCCTGATATGACCTACGATGCTACCAGGATGTAAAAAAAAAAAACCTCCAACAAACAAACATATATACACATGTTTAAATTTGGCTCATTTGGATACTTGGGGATAACTATAAATTCCTTTCGAGATGGTGGCAGTCACCGGATCCGATAGCTGTCACAAAACATGGTCCAGGAACCAGATTACAGAGCCATGTCCTGTTGGCGCCGGTGTAACGATTTCAACTTCCCCCCTTCCCAAGTTCGCCCCCGGGAATCTGAAAACGTTTTTAACTTCCCTTGGGGGAAATTAAAAACCTTTTCAGATTCCTGGGGGGGGAACTTAAAAACAGTTTTCAGATTCCTCCCCCTATTTTCAAATTCCCCCCTCCGGGAATTTAAAATTGTTTAAAAAACTTTAAAAAACGTTTTAAATTTCAGACCTATAATTTTTTTTTTTTAACCATCTTGGAGACTTTTTGTGTCATTTGTGGTTAAATATGTTTTATTGTACTAGTAATAATTTCCATTATGCTATTCTCTGTATATTATAATATCTGTCATGAAAAATAACAACAAAATAACAAAAAATAACAAAAATAAAGAAAATTCCCCCAAAATGGGGGGGGGGGAGGGAAAGTTAAAACGAGGGAGGGAATTTGAAAACGTTTTCAAATTCCCCTGGGAGGAATTTGAAAACGTTTTCAAGTTCCCGGGGGGGAACTTGAATATGGGGGGAATTTGAGATCTTTACGCCGGCGTGCTGCTACCCAAGTACGTTATGAGGCCGAGAGAATCAATGCTTCCGGTAATCACTGGTACCCAACCAGGTCCACGTGTTACCAACACTCCATCCATCATGGCCGAATGAGTTGAGCGTCTGTCTCCCGTTTTGGTAGGTCATGGGATTCGAGCCCTTGAGTTCGGGTGCGCACCCTGGTCGAGTCAAAACAATGACTTAAGAAATTGATACTTGTTACTGCCTAGCCTGGTGCTTGGCATTACTAGGATAGGGCAAGGAGCGGTGGAATGAGGAAGACCAATTGTCCGCGATTGAAATTTCCCCCGGCTTAATCAACTTTAAACAAACAAAAAGTAAAATTGTGCCGAAATCTACCTGGCTGAGTATTGTAGCGATTTGCGCGCATATTTAATCTGGTGCATGTGCATATTCAATCTGGTGCATGTGCATATTTAATCTGGTGCATGTGCATATTTAATCTGGTTCATGTGCATATTTAATCTATTGTTCTGCCTTGGAATCTATCGGTTGAAGAACAGAAGAGAAAAGAAGAAGCCGCGTAAGCACGGCTCTGCACATCCACACGTAGCCTATAGCGTAAAAGCCCAGTCATATATTCTATCAAATATATATTTGTTGTTTGTTGTTGTTTTACGACCTAGCAACATCTAAGGTCATATCACGACGGGTACCGACTTGTGACAGTGTGCACTCATGGCGACTTTATAGTGCTGCCCACTAGAAGACCAGGCCGCCAGCACCATGACCTGATATCCCACTCAGTCACATTATCCTGATACTGAGCCAACCAGTCCTTGCCCTATCCTAATAATGCCAAGCACCAGGCCAGGAAGCAACAAGTATCAATTTTTAAGTCATCAGTTTGACTCGACCAGGGTTCGAACCCACGACCCCACGATCTACCAGCACGGGAGACGGACGCTCTATATTTGTAATCTCAGTGGTGCGCAGCTGAGTGCCTGTGAATAAGGAACGTGTGCCCCTGTATGTTCAGAGTTTTGGTGTGCACACTGCAAAGTTAACCTGTTAAAATATCAAATACCTAAAGCTAAAAGTAAAGTAGATTACAACGATCAACCAGATGATATGGCCGGATGAGGTGAACGTCCGCTTTCCGTGTGGCTGGTCGTGGGATTAACATCCAAATCTAGTTTGATATCAATCTGTGATAAGTAAGGCTTCTAACTTAACCCCCAGTCAGACCTTACCGGATTGGAGAAACGGACAGAAACCGGACAATGTCCGGTGAAATACGGCAATGTACGGTTTATATATGGTTGGAATCCGGCCTGTCCATTATCTGTCTGGTGGTGTCCGGTACAAGTTTTGAACATGCACAAAACTTGTACCAGACACCGCTGGACTGATGTGTATGGTTGGTGTCCGGTTTAAGTCTGTTTAGTCGGTTTTGTCCGGTTCATGTCCATTACCCATCCATTAGGTGTCTGGTTTGTATCCTGAAGAGTCCGTTGACAGTGCTGCGGGAATTTGGTCCGTCGGTTTTTATCTGTTTTCGGCGTGTCCATGATCAGTCCGGTAGTTGTCCGGTTGGTGTCCGGTTGGTGTCCGATTGGTGTCCGGTTGGTGTCCGGTTGGTGTCCGGTCCGTCCGTTTGACATTCGGTTTACGCCCAGTGGTTGACCGTTCCTTGTCTGTTGAAAGCACAATATTTCGACACATTTCGGTCCATTTTGATACCGGACACCAACGGACTAGACAATTCTTTGTCCGGTGGTGTCCGGTACTCAGTCCGGTAGGATCTGACTGGGCCTTTAAGGGGCCGTCCAAAGTCATCAACAAGTTCAAGGTAGTACAAAGAGTAATACTTTTCCAGACCCCCCTCCTACTCCCCCCCATGCCCCCCCCCCCCCCGGCAAGTAGGACACACCAACATTTTACTTAGATGGGGTGGCCAAATGAGTTGAATGCTCATCTCCCGTTTCGGTAGGTCATGTGATTCAAAACCCTAGGTTCGAAGTCTGCTCAAGTAAAATCAATAAATTAAAAATTGTATTTAAAGTTAAAAGTTGATATTTATTGCTACCTAGCCTGTCATTTTGCATTGCTAGTAAAGGGCAAGAAGCAGTGGAATGAAGAAGACCAATTAATTGTCCGTGATTGAAAATTCGCCAGCTTAATCAACTAATGTACAATGTACTGGATGTCGTGGCCTAAATATACCAACAACAACAACAACAACAACAAAAGTCGCCGAAAAATATCAACATTTTTATTAATTTATAAAAGTTGTACTTTACTGGCAGCCCCCTCCCCCTGTAGTACACTTTGTACGACCGTGAAAATGTTTACAACTTTGGACGCCCCCTAACCCCTAACCCCAATGGTAGAAAGATGACATTAATGATTTATTATACTACCCTAATTTTATGTTTATTATTCGTTAGAAACATCAAATTTGTAGTAATTTATTTTGTATTGAATATTTAAATTGGAAGAAGACAGGGACTATTTCTTCTCAATTACTGTTGTTTCTTGTTTCAACTGGCCTAAATTGAAAGTAGTGTCATGGAGGGATGAAAATGAGAAATACTGTGCCTAGAGCGGGAATCGAACCCACATCTCTTGGATTCTGGGCCATTGTGCTAACCATTACACCACCTAGGCTGCCTGATGTCACCACCCTACCCACGGCTACCTGTTTATGTGGCTTCTTGCCTGAGCGGTCAGTGCAGCCTACTAGACTCATCCCCTGGAATTGTAAGCATTTTAAATTGTCATGTAATGTTTACAATTACATACATACAGGCAATGCACTTACATATATATTATACATACACAGGGTACATTCAACAACCATACATCACATAGCTTGTACAAGATCATGGTCATGACAACCAGTGTTGTGGGGATGATGCAAATGGGAAATATTGTACCTAGAGCATGAATCGAACCCACATTTCTTGCATTCTGGGTCAGTGTGCTAACCATTATACCCCCTAGGCTCCCTGATGTCACCACCCTACCCACGCCTACCTGGCTATGTGGCTCCGTGCCAGAGAGGTCAGTGCAGACTACTACAGTATTACCGGTCAAACGGTACGACTCATTAGGCGAGAATGATTAACCACCTCGAATGGCACCGAACATTGCACTGTTCAACGTTGGCGAGGTAATAAATACAGACACCCTACAAAATGTCGGTAGGTTGTTGGAGTTTTATGTCCTGGCAACATCTAAGGTCTTATTAGGACAGGTACCGACTTGTGACAATGCGCACTCATGGCAACTTAATATTGCTTCCCCACTGGGAGACGAGACCCAATTTCCAACTCAATCATTTTATCTTGACACTGAGCTAACCAGTCCTTACCCTATCCTATTAATGCTAAATATCAAGCTAGGATGCGACAGCTATAATAGTTCAGGAGCATTAGCTACCAGAACATTAAAACCCGGAAAAAAATAATGTCAAGCTAATTTTTTATATATAAGCTTAGTGTAGTATATTAAACAAAATATCAGAAGTCCCATAAATCCCACCCTTGCTTCATCGCTAAAAGAATTATGTTACCTAGCAACCATCGATGCATGCTAATGGCCCAGATAATGACCATATAAATGGACTTATTGCATTATGAACTTAACATATGCTTGTAATTAACATTCTAATTAATATGCAAGTAAGATAATACATAGAACAACACCATACATGATTATTATACATCGGTAACCAATGGCAACAGCATACATATCAATGATTGTTCAATGAAATGCTTGAATTTTGTTCATTGCATATCGATATATATATATCAGGAAATTATTAGCTATGTAATCTTGATGTATGAGCGATCAACTGATCAACCAACACTTGAATTTACTCGTCCTCGACAGTACCGAGTTCCTCAGCCTGTGGGGCATTGCTGCATCTGATTCCCATACATTGTGAACACATTGCAGAACAAGCCATTCCCACCTGTCTGCAACAACAATGACTCATGCATTCTGCCTTACAGTTGCAGCTTATGAGTTGTTATTAGTTTCTGAGGTGGCAGTGGCAAGTCAGTAGGGAGGGGAAGCAATACGTTGTTATGAGTTTCCCATCCCCACTCAGTTGGTGAGGCATCCTTTCCCAACCATTGTTGCACCTGTAAACAGGTCTGCATAGAATGTTGTCACGCAGCTGTGCTGGTGGGTGGTGTAATGTATTGAAAGCAGGCGAACACCTCGACGTCCAGTCTGTCAGTGGTTTATTTACTTCAAACCTATGACGTCATCCCCTCGAGTCCCAAGCTATACGCACTGTACGCATACCTTACATCTTCCCTCCTTTTTTTTTTTTTTTTCGAAGGATATTTATCGTGGTGACTCGGGGGGCACCATAATACACACATGGTACATATATATACAAATGGTATCGGAAGTATGCAGACAAAATTTCACATAGCAGATCAGGAAACATAGTGAACCAGGAACATGTGAACATGGGTGAACTTGTAACCAAACATAGATTACATGTGGGTACTTTAGAATATATATTTAAATGTATATATTTAAGGGGGGGGGGGACAAAACAGATAACCACGGTGGGATAATTATTTGGTTGCGTTGCAACAAACATCTTAATTTAGGTGTTTGTGTGTTCCCGTATCCCTAACCTCTTCGGCGGACGTGAGATGCGCCCACTATGAGTTGTGTATGTTTGAGGTTTAATGTTTGGGAGTACGTGTTTGTTTGAGAGTGATGATTGGTTTTTATCTGTGTTATTTTGTGGTGCAATGTTATGCCCAGCTTTGCAGGACGGGACATGAGGTGCTGGTACCCGAAACATGTGTACTCTGTTCCTGTGTAATATCCTTCCTGCATTGTTTTTAATTTCATAGTCTTTTCGGTTCTGTATGTTTGTATGTGTCACCTTTCCATCCCTCCACTTTCCTTCATGCGTTCTGTATTTGATGTGATCATTTACTTTTAGCACAGGTTTTTCATTACCAGCCCTTTTATCATAATAGTACTTTTGTCGCTCCTGTATTCTGGCAATGGTTTTCTTTTTAGATGTCTGAATCTGTGGGTGTAACCGGTCCATAGTGATGGGTAATTTGGAACGGAGGCGACGACTCATGAGTAGTTGAGCTGGAGAGGCATTCATTTGCCTCAGAGGGGTATTACGGTAATTTAATAAGTACAGGTTGAAATCCTGGTTATTTTCATCCGCTTTTCTCATCATTTTCTTTATTGTCTGCACATAACGTTCTACTTGACCATTACTTTTAGGATAGTATGGGCTAGACACAATGTGGTTGAATTTATATGTGTTCACAAAACTTTTGAAATCGTTACTAGCAAATTGAGGGCCGTTGTCAGAGATGAGGGCGGTTGGTATGCCATAGCGTCCAAAAATCTCTTTTAGAGCTTTAATGATGGCGTTTGATGTAGTCAGGGAAAGTTCTACCACCTCCGGAAATGTGGAGTAATAATCTACCAGGATTAAATATGTTCTTGTTTTATACTCGAACAGATCAACCCCTACCTTACAGAAAGGTATGTCGGGTATGTCGTGGGGGACCATGGGCTCAGCACTGAGTGAATTTTTATAGTTTTGGCAAGTGCTACACCTGGATATCAAATCTTCTATTTGTGTGTTCATCCCTGGCCAAAAACCGGTGTCTCTTGCTAGTTGTTTACTTTTAATGACTCCTTGATGTGTTTCATGTAGCATGTTTAACATGTCCCTTTGCAAGTCTGAAGGTATAACTAATTGTGTCCCTTTGAATATTCTACCGTCTGCTATAACGAGATCATCTTTGTATGTAAAAAATGGTTTGGCGCATGACTTCACAAAGGTGTTTTTATTAGGCCAGCCCTCCTTTACCAATCTAGTAACCTCAATAAGCGCCGTATCTGTTTTTGTTTCATCTGTGATGCGTGTAAGCATGTCTGGAGCGATGTCCACCGTTGCTATGGAAATTGTGTCATCAAACAGATTCTGTGGTGTTACCTTCTTAGTGTGTGCACGAGAAAGTGTGTCAGCAAAGAACATTTCATTACCTACTACATATTTCATTATGATATTATAGTTTTGTAGTCTCATGCGCATTCGTTGCATACGGGACGATAGTAGGTGCAATGGTTTTGACATGATAGATACAAGCGGTTTATGGTCCGTCTCAATGATGACTTGTTTCCCATATATGTAGTCATGGAAACGGACACAACCGAAACAAATTGCCAACATTTCTTTTTCAATAACAGCATATGATGACTGGCATGCATCTAATGCTTTTGAGGCCATGGCAATGGGTCTGGATTGTTGGAATATGGCAGCGCCCAAACCGGCCTTGGAGGCATCTACTTGCAAAGTGATTTGTTCATTTAAATCATAATATTTCAAAACAGGTGCCCTTACCAACAGATTTTTAAGGGTGTTGAATGCAAGTTCTTGTTCATGTTGCCAATACCACACAATATTTTTACCAAGTATTTGTCTCAACGGTTTGGAAATGTTTGAGAGGCTTGGGATGAATTTTCCCACATATCCTACCATGCCCAAAAAACGCTGAACTGCAGCCTTATCAGTTGGGGTGTCGACAATAGCCCTGATGCGGTCCTCTGTGGGTTTTAACCCGGATTGTGTCAATGTGTGTCCTACATAGTTCACCTCTGTTTTACAAATAACTGACTTCTTTGGGTTTAGTCGTAAGTTAGCCTCACGAGCTCTTATAAACACATTTTCTAAATTGGCGTTGTGTTCCTCTTCCGTGCTGCCGTACACCAAAATGTCATCAGCAATAACATTAACACCAGTGAGACCATATAATATTTTGTTCATTTCGCTAATAAAAATGTCACCAGCAGTTTTAATACCGAATGGAAGCCTTGTATATCGAAAACGTCCCCATGGGGTATTAAATGTACATAATTTTGAACTTTCACTATCTAACTCTATCTGCCAATAACCACTATTAGCATCAATGACAGAGAAAAATCTTTGGCTTTGGATGTCTTGGCTATTACTTCTTCAATTGTTCGGGTGGGATATGGGGTACTTAAAATGGCCTTATTGAGTTTGGTGGGATCTAAACATACTCTGATCTTATTAGGCTTTTTTACAATTGTTATTGAACTCACCCATGGAGTCGGATCATTTTGTTGTACAATTACCCCCATATCAAGCATTCTATTTAATTCAATTTGCACTTTATCAACAATGGCATGGGGAATACGACGTGGTGGGTCGATTACAGGACAGACATCATTGTCGATGTGGATTTTAGCATTGCTCTTGATTTTTCCTAAACCTGTGAAAATGTCTGCATATTTCTGTAGTAGTTGTTCAGCTGCTTGTCCTACACGAGTAGACTGTTTTGTTCGTACAGAGACTTCGCCGATCCTCTGCAGCAGCCTCAGCAGCACACACGCTTCTTTACCCAGAATGGGTGTCCTTTTCGTTGTTACATGAAACTTCAACAGCAGACCATTTACGTCGACAACTGCCTCCCCTTCAGGACGGATTCGATCACCTGAGTATGCGATGAGACAACAACGTGAAGGAGTTAACACGACGTCATGTAGTTCATCGTAGATATGGCGAGGAATGATATTGGCCTGGGAGCCAGTGTCCAGTTTGAATTTAACAGGAATGTTCTGCAAAATACATTGCACGTACCACAAACTGCTGCTGTTCGTCGCTTCGGCAGTTATTTCACCGACGAACAGATCATCATCCTCCTCTTCCGCGGTATCGTTTGACACGCCCCTTCGTACGTCTAACTCGTCTACTTGTGCACGATACTGTCGGCGGGATCGGCAGACTTTTTGGAAGTGTCCAAACCTGCCGCATTGCAGGCATTGTTTGTCTGCCGCTGGACACGCCCCCTCGCCGTGCGTATACCCACATCGGGTGCAGTTCGCACGAGGCAAAACAGCTCTCGTGCCTCGTTCGGGCCATCTGCGCACACGCGTTGTTGATGTATATTTCTTGTTACGTGACGAATAATTTTCCTGTTGCTTGGATACAGTATCAACCAATTCTTCTGTACTCGTACGTTCAGTAGCATGAAGTTGTTTATGGGTGTTTTCGCTCAGCCTACACATATCAAAACATGCAGTCAAAGTCAAATTTGGAGTTTGAAGTAGCCTGTCGCGTAGTTTTGAGTCTTTCACTCCACACACCAACCTGTCGCATAGCAACGCGTCTTCCATTGCCGCGTAATCGCGATACGACACTCGATGTTTCAATTCACGGATGTACGTATCCATGCCTTCAGACGTCTGATTAAACGAGTTGAATTCGTAACGAACCACAGTAATATTCGTTTTCCCAACACAGTACTCCTCGAACAGATGTATTAGGTGGTCTATTTTGTCCTTGTGTGGTTCCTCTATTTTGAATGTTAAATGCAGCTAGAGTGAACTTGGAACCCACTGACTTGCCAGCAATGTTCCTCTTATAGGCATGGTATCTGTATTCATCCAGTGTATTGAACCTTGTTCCACAATATAATGCAAGAAGAAACTTTTCTCCAGCTGCTGAGACATCGAGGGAATTCAAAGTTTCCGTATTGAACACTCTCATTTCCTTAGCAAGCTCGTCATTTGACATGAGCAACCAAAATGCCTTTTTCTTGCCTTGTCCATGCAATGCAGATGTGATATCACACCCTGTGACGGCGTGAAGAAAAAGCAAGTTGTGTTGTTTTTCTCCAACAGCTTGCTGTATCGCGGTGATATTGAATAATTTTGCCGGTTTATTGTTCATACTGGGACGAAGCATGAATAGCTTTGTATTGGTTGGTCCCCGAGCAACGAGCATTACAAACAGGTATGTGTCAGTCCCAACCAACACAACTGTCTCCCCATTGAATGCAAGATCAAGAGCTGTAGACACGATCATTGTGTCAGCATCAGCTGTGGCCTGTCCCACATGTATACCAGCATCACGGAGACCAGAAGATATAGCAAGAATAAGGCAGGATTTATTGTTTCCATTTCCAAGAAACCCTGCCTGTGTTGTCATAGTATGCATGCTGCCAGTGAAGATGATATCTGCAGAGAATGCCTTGCTTGCCCTGCCATTTTGTTCAACAGATTTTGTTGAAGGAGGGCCATAATATTCATCAAAGACGACTGTCACATTTGACTGGTAGTGCTTGATAACATACCTGAGGTACATTTGACAGATTTCATCATAAGTTGCTGGACATGGCCAAGTCACCGAGTGAAGAAGATGTTCACCATCAACAACCAAAAGAGCCTCGCCTGGCATATTATTGTCACTGGGTACCAATGATTCTAGCAGAGTAGCTAATGCAGCCTTTGTCGATTTTCTCATTGACACATCATCAAACAATGATGGAGGTTGTGGCGCCAGTACATACTTCAAGAAGCTGGACAACTCAGAGGTCAAGTTAATAATGCAGGCGATTCGACTGAACAGTTGCAGTGGATTAAGGGTGACTTCATCGTTGCAAATTTTTACAGTGTTTGTCATCGCTGCAAGCGATTTTACTTTGTCATTCTGTCAAAGTTTTATTCCTGCAAACGGTTTACCAACCATTTCCTGCATAGCTTTGAATCCATGACGTTCAGCTTCATCGCAGTTGATGGTTTTGTGTGCTACAATTCCAGTAGCAAGGGAAACCAAGGCATTATCTGGTTTGTTCACAAAGGGAGCGTGTGCTTCAGCCATTCCACGAAGGAGTTCAAGTCATGATTGTCTCTGGTTTGTCTTGAGGTAAGAAGCTCCTTATGCTCTTTGTGCTGCTCAGATGTACCTGGGTTGATGCCAGTGAATGTTTCCAGGGCATTACATAATGGTACACAATAGCGGTAGAGCAAGCACCCACTGCGCAAGTGTGCTCTCACTGATTCCACGGCCACGGGTTAATCCTCCCGAGGTCTTGCTAGCTTTCATCAGTACCTGTTCGATGGTCATGTCAGACCAAACTCCACACCAGAACTTGTCACTTCGGTGGATTGTGAAGAAACCCCTGTTTGTGAACATGTTGTATTCTTCAGAAGTCATCCTCTTTCACAATTCTGTCATTTGCTGTACATATAGATGTGCCGATTTTGCGTATGGAAGATGTCCTGCGGCATGCAGGTGTGGAAGCATTTTTATGACAGAATAGAGGTGAAGCTCCCAGTCACCTGTCCTCTCTGCTCTGACAAATAATTGAATGATGTTAACTTGCTCAAAGTATTGGATCCAGAGTTTAGCTGTTCAAGATATAGCTGTTTGAGTAGTTGCTTCAGTTGATTAATAACAATAGTCCCCAATGCATCTTCAACAGATGTTTCCTCTCTCAGAACATCCTGATAAAGCTTCGTCAATGTGCCTTTGTCATCTTCACTAAGGCAGTGTTTGCAGAAGGATAGTGGCCAGAGTTTCTTGAGTAAAATAGTGAGCACACAGAGCACGGGAATAGGCGTGTCCAGTTGTCATGTGTGCAACAGAGGCTTTGGCATATATTGTGCTCCACAGTTCTTCTAATCCACTGCCCAACATTATGTTGCCAACAGCTCCCATATGAGACATCAATAGGTGGAAGCCACCTAATCTAACAACAACATTGTCCAGTTCATCTGAGGCAGCCACAATCTCAGATGCTTTTAGGAACAAAGGCCGATCAAATGTCACAAAACATGTGTTCACTCCTTGTTTCTTGCATTCTCCTTGTGCCAAGCAAAGGGCTGTGTATATTGTGTTAAGATTGGTAGGATCCATATTGATAAATTGCAGTGGTTCCAGGTGGCTAACCTCATATTTGCCAGTATGCTGCATAATTACTTGCATGAATCCATTCCATGATGGGCGTGGTGACACTTTCATCGCGACATAGTTTGGACATGGTTGCTAATATTCATGCTAGCGCTACCATACTTTGACTGCAATGTACGCTGTTGCCATTGGTTACTATGTATAATAAATATGTATGGTGTTGTTGTATACATTATTGTTGTACTTCCTTATTAATCAGAATGATAAATACAAGCAAATGTTAGATTAATAATGGAATTAGTTAATCCATAAGGGCATTTTCTGGGCCATTTAGAATTCAGCTATGGTTGCTAGGTAACGCAATTCTTTTAGGAATCAAGCAAGGGTGGGATTTTAGGGGACTTTTGATATGTTACTCAGCAAGATGAACTGAGCTTATAAAAAGAAATTCAGCTTGACATTATTTTTTTCTGGGCTAAAACCTAATGTTCCTGTACTGCTATCAATTTTGTAATGCCAGGTACACATCTACCATTTATCCGCACCCACCTACCGTTTACGATCTAAAACTGCCCATTTCGCGCACAAAAATCGCTAGGTGTGCGCGGGGAGCGCACACCTAGCGATTGCGATTCGCAACTAAAAACTCAGTTTTAGGGCTAAAACGGGCCGATTACGATTGCGATTCGGGATTCGAAAAATGAATCGGCCCATTTTCAGTTTTAAGCGGGTCGGGTCGAGTCGCGAGTTTTAGTGCGCGAATCCTATACGGTAGGTGTGTACTTGGCATTATTCATTGGTTTGACTCGACTGGGAATTGAACTGACAATCTCCCGCATGGGAGGCTTGGGCTCTACCGAATCGGCCACCGCATCCGGTCTTCTGACAAAAGGAAGAGGACAATGCAATATGCATGCGGATAAACAAACAAGGGGAAACAGGGAAACAGGGAACTTATCTTTATTCCATTGTGTAGGCAACATTGCACTCTAAGCAAACATACTCATGAATTCCAATTGGATAGTAACTGACAAGTGGAAATGCTAATACAGTATAACCCCGTTAAACCAAGCTTGGTTAAACCAAATGATCAGTTAATCCATACTTTTTTCGGCGGCCCGGCAAAATACTTCCATTTGTCATATAAAAAAGTTGGTCAAACCAAAGTCGGTTAATCCAAATTATCGGTTAATCCAAAGAAAATTGTCGGACCCCAAGGCACTTCCGGTACAGTTAAACCAAACCTTCGTGTGGTTATATGGTCATCTGAGACCCCTCATCTCCCACCCACCCCCACCCTCATCTCCCACCCACCCCCACCACCGTCTCCCACCCACCCCCACCCCCATCTTCCACCCACCCCATTTCCCACCCATCCCCAATCTCCCATCCCCAACTCCCTCCCCGCTAAGTCAAAGTTGAAGCCAAAGCTTGGTTAAACCAATGATCAGTTAATCCAAATAATCTGAATATACCGGACGTGGTGGCCGAATTGGTTGAGTCAAACCAATGACTTACAAAATTGATACTTGTCGCTACTTTGCTTGGTGTTTGACATTAATAGGAGACCAAACGGGATGGCCGAATGAGTTATAGCACCCGTATCCTCGTGGGGTCGTTGGTTTGAGCCCTGGTCGAGTCAAACCAATGACTTAAAAATTGATACTTGTCGCTTCCTCGCCTGGCGCTCAGCATTATTAGAATAGGACAAGGACTGGTTAGCTCAGTTTCAGGATAATGTGACTGAGTGGGATATCGGGTCATGGTGCTGGTGGCCTGGTTTCCCAGTGGGACAGCACTATAAAGTCGCCATGAGTGCGCACTGTCACAAGTCGGTACCCGTCCTGATATGACCTTAGATGTTGCTAGGACGTAAAACAACAAACAAACAAAAACAAAAACATTAATAGGATGGGGCAAGGACTGGTTAGCTCAGTGTCAGGATAATGTGACTGAGTGGGATATCAGGTCATGGCGTCAGCAGTCTGATTTCCCAGTGGGGGAGCACTATAAAGTCACCATGAGCGTACACTGTAACAAGTCTATAACTGTCCTGATATAACCTTTGATGTTGCCAGGATGTAAAACTCTAACAACCAACCAACCATATCTGAATATATATAGAGAGACACATACATATATATAGCTGGCATTCGAGGCCCATTCGGGCCTAAAACAGCCAGAAGAGGAACTGTAAGTTAATATTATGCATATAAATGTTTTGTATATGCATATATATTCGCATACATATACAAATATACACACGTATATATATACAGTGGTTGCCCTGTAATCTAGATAGAGTGGACCATAAATACACCCACGTAAATTACGTAAATGCGGGTATTTATAGATGCATTGTGCACCTTTTGCAAATATTGATGTTCAGTTCTGTCGTGAGGTGGCGCGCCGCGGTGGTCTTGAATGACAGTGATTGTAGTTGCAATTGTGGTGGGTGGATAGGAAGGGTGGGCGGTGATGTGTGGTGGGGTGGGGTGGCGGGTACGGGGTGAGGGATAAGGAGGTGGGGGATGTGGGGATGGGGGTGTTGTATAGGGGGCGGTATGTGTGTGTGGTAGCGGTGTGGGGGTGTGGGGATGGGAAAAGTAACGGTGGAGAGGGTGTATTGTGACAACGATACTGTGTGTGTTGACTGTATGGTTACGAAATGCTCGCGCTTGGAATCGACCAAGTAGTGGGTCTTCACACTTTGTGTTTCAATACGTGTCTTCGGGGGTTGGTATCCGCTGGTTCCTGGGGACAGACTAGACTAAAGTTGCGGTCTCATCTGATAGGGCATAATCGATTAACACGACCGGGGGTATTCGGGTCATCCGAGTTGCTAGAATTTCAAATCGAACACTGCGAGTGGAGTTGACAAAAACATGTGCTGTGTGCAAAATGACCCGGCCCCAGTAGCAGATGTTTTTCTCAACTCCACTCGCGGTGTTCGATTTGAAATTCTAGCAACTCGGATGACCGGAATCGCCTGGGTCGTGTTAATCGATTACACCCTATCAGATGAGACCGCAACTTTAGTCTAGTCTCTCCCCAGGAAACAGCGGATACCAACCCCGAAGACACGTATTGAAACACAAAGTGTGAAGACCCACTACTTGGTCGATTCCAAGTGCGAGCATTTGAGTAACCCACCTCTTGGCTGGGGTTTGCTAGGAATGATGACGTCACATTTGTGCTGGTACCATCCTGCAGGATAATAGCTACAAGTACCAGTCCTACAAGTTTTTTTGTTGGTAATAACACAGATTAATGAAATGGAAATATAACTAAACTATGCAATCATAAATACATTGCATCCTATTTTGCTGTAGTTATATCGGTTATTAAAAAAAAAAATTAGTTTTGGATTAAGCCACCATTTTCCCCACCCGAGCATGGAGAAGCGTATTCGATTATTCGACCCGAGTCTGAAGGATGTGCGCATGCGCCAAAAAGTGGCTTGGGTGACCCGAGTTGATTAATCGGTTGCGCCCATAGATGTTTAGACACGGGAAGTGGGTTTAGACTGAAGCTGTGACCCGGTGTATTCAGACAGTGGCAATGGGTTTGAAATGAAGCAGTGACCCGGTCTGTTTAGACACAGGCAGTGGGTTTGAACTGAAGATGTGACCAGACGGGATGGCCGAATGAGTTAGAGCATCCATCTCCCATGTTGGTAGACCATGGGATCGTGGGTTCGAACCGTGGTCGAATCAAACCAATGAATTACAAATTTATACTTGTTGCTTCCTAGCCAGGCGCTCGGCATTATTAGGATAGGGCAAGGAGCAGTGGAATGAGGAAGACCAATTGTTCGCGATTGAAATTTCCCCTGCTTAAACAACTAATGTACCAACAACAACAAATTTGTTTACACACAACACAGGAAGTGGGTTTGGACTGAAGCTGTGATCCAGTGTGCTTAGACACAAGAAGTGGGTTTGGACTGAAGCAGTGCCCTGTAGTGTTCAGACACAGGAAGTGGGGTTGATTGTCTCTCAGTCCCATACTTCACTATAATACTGTAGTACTGCACTGACCACTCAGGTGGGGAACCACATAGACAAGTAGACGTGGATAGGGGGATAACATCAGGGAGCCTAGCTAGTGTAATTGTTAGGAGACTATCGGGAAGCCTGCTCTCTAACTGATTCGGCGACCACGTGTGGTAGATCAAGAGTTCTAATCCCCGGCGAGTCAAACCAATGACTTACTAAATTGTTACCCGCTGCTACCTAGCCTTGCACTCTGCATTGCTAGGATAGAGCAAAGACTGGTTAGCACAGTATCAGGACACTGTGAGTGAGTGGGACATCAGGTCTCCCAGTGGGGCAGCACAATAAAGCCACCATGAGTGTGCACTGTCACAAGTCGGTGCCCATTCTGATAGGACCTTAGACGTTGCAAGGATATAAAACCACAACAAAGAAAGAAAACAAACAATGACCAAACTCATACGATACTTGCCTTATATTTGCTTTTAAATTGTATTGCACGGAAATTGTGTGAGAAAATATTCTACAATGGATCAAATATACTTCCTGTCTGTACGATTATGCAGTAGTGTGCAATGCTGCAGTGTGCTTCACCCCCACCCCCACCCCCCACCCCCACCAAGGCCATGGTTAGGAGTTGGGTGATTATATTTGCAACAATTGCTGCTATGAATATGGAAATAACAGGAGGATTAAGAAGAACAATGCCACTTCTCTAAAGCTCTCTAATGATGTCATTAGTAAGAGCTGGTGAAAATGTATATTCAAGTGTTTCTGTATGGGTAGGTCTTGTTACTGTTCTAAAGGCTTGTTTTATTTAACAATACCTCTGGAGCACATTGATTATTATCATCAGCTATTGGACGTCAAACATGTGGTCATATGACATATTTCTTTGGAGGAAACCCGCTGCCGCCACATAGGCAACTCCTTCCGATAAGCAGCAAGGGGTCTTTTATATGACAGGACTGTTACTGTTCTAAACAATAGTGGACTTGTTTGTGTTGTCTTTGTGTGGGTGGTAAGGCTTTTTGTGCGCGTGTCTCGTTTGCTTGTGTTGTGTTTACAACATAGCGGTCAAACCGCAAATGGGTCAGTTCCAATTACTTCATTCTACAATATCACCTGTCTTCAAAGGGCAGCTGTACATCTAGATAAATGATTCACCCGGTACTTGTACACGGGTGAAGATCAGCCTTATATAAAAACGGTCGAAAAATCGAGCTAATGAAAAGAGTCTTTATGAGAGCCTAATTTCTCAATCTAAGAAGCAACATTTATTCTTTGTATATGTCTTCATGTTTACCCGCTACTTTTGAGTTGGAAAATATAATAAAACATATACTTTAATGCAATTTAAAAGTGAAATCGACAGCGTTCTCTGGCCGCCATGTTGTCTTTTTGCATTCTCGCCCATTTCACCAACTCTGTGCCTATATGAATAGCCATTTGATAATGGAGCCACAGTTTCTAGTTCATGTTCCATACTAAACCTATTTTCGCCCTATTTACAGTACGTTGTCCTTCAACTGTGTACTACAAGTATCGGGTGAATCTTTTATCTACTATACATCTAGACCAATGTTGTCCTGACATAGCAGTTGTCATATTACCAGAGGAACAGCAAAATAAGACAAACCGCACCTCAGTATCACTCCTTCTAATCCACCCGACCAGACGGGACGGCCGAATGAGTTGGTAGATCGTGGGATTCGAACCCACGGGTTCGAACCCTGATCGAGTCAAACCAAGACTTAAACATTGATACTTGTGCTTCCTAGTATGGCACTCGGCATTATTAGGATATGGCAACGACTGGTTGGCTCAGTGTAAGGATAATGTGACTGAGAGGGATATCAGGTCATGGTGTGGGCAACCTGGTCTTGCAGTGGGGCAGCACTATAAAGTCGCAATGAGTGTGCACTGTCACAAGTCGATACCCGTCCTGATATGACCTTAGATGTTGCCAGGACGTAAAACGTCAACAACCGTCAGCAACTTCTAGTCGACCCAGATTTGGACTTTTGTGTTAATAAATGGTCGAAGCTTGTTTGCAGGTACCAGCCAGAGAACTTACCAATCAAACTGTATACAGTAAAACCTCTCTAAATCGACCGGCCTCGGACCGACTTTAAGTGGTCGAATTAGGGATTTAGAATATGGTTAAAATGGTATTTTTGGGACCCAAGTAAAGTGATCGATATAGGGGAGTGGTCCATCTGTGGAGGTGGTCGGTTATAGCCCTGTCACACTATGACGTATCTCACCGGCGTGCCGCCAACATGCAAAATCACTTTTAATTGTCGAGACACATAAAACTTTTCGGCGTGAGCGTAATGTATTGGTAGCATGCGGCCGACGTTGTGGTATAAGTTTGGTGTGCCGTCCTGATATGACCTTAGATGTTGCTAGGACGTAAAACAACAAAAAGCAAAAGTTTGGCGCAATGTATGGGAACGACACTCACGTGCGCGTGGCATGTGAGTATCGTTCGCATAACATTATTCCAGCGGTCTCGACGTGCTTCTGACGTCTCCATAATGTTGGCACCTGCGCGCCGCTTTGCCGATCCGATGACGCGCACCGCCTACTGTCGCCGTCCATCAATGAATACCAACGCGCGCCTAACAATGCGTGCGTAATGCTTCCAGACGTCTCCCGACGTTTCGCCAAAAAGTGACACACATCAACGCGCATTGGTGAGAAACGT
Source organism: Branchipolynoe longqiensis (assembly GCA_030323885.1). Lineage (NCBI taxonomy): Eukaryota > Metazoa > Annelida > Polychaeta > Phyllodocida > Polynoidae > Branchipolynoe > Branchipolynoe longqiensis. The sequence goes on along the minus strand of CM059190.1, from coordinate 28,009,691 downwards.
CGTAATGTGACAGCACCATTAGGGAGGTTTTACTGTAGCTGCCTTTCTTGTCCTTAAATTTGCACAGTCCGTGAGCTTCAAGTTTCTGCCATTTGCTGAGATAAATACATTAGATTGATCATGATTACTTTATCTTCTTCTGCCATAGGTAGGATAATGGCCTATTAACAGCTACTTTAGTTATAAGCTATTTTATTTTACTCTGAAGTAACTTTGATTTTTAACTTTGGCGATATTTAAATTGAAAACATACCAAAATTAATTTCGGTGTGCATGTCAAAATTATAATACCATAGGCATCAGCAGTAACATATTCTATTAACTTGACTTAATATTGCTTCTATGCAGAAAAAATGCTTAAAAGGTGCACCAGTCTCTAATTTGAATATCTAGGATCAAATCTAGATAAGTACTTTAATTTAAAAAATGTGATGCTTTAATCAGACTATGCAGATTCAGGGCAATATATATACATATATATATTATATATATATAAATTCCTCCAGTGTGTGTGGCGCGAAGGGGGAGGGGCTGCCCACCAATTACCCCGACAGCTGGGGGGGGGGGGGGCACCGCCAATACGCCAATGAGGAATAGATATATACAGTATATGTTCCCCTTGCATTTATACTCGTATAATGCGCTATGCATCACACACACGCACATATATATATATATATATATATATATATATATATATATATATTGGTGCAAGGTGTGGGGTGAGGGAGGTGTTGGGTGGGGAATGTGTGGGTGGGGTGGGGAGAGGGGGAAGGTGTGGGGTAGGGAGAAGGTCATCCCATTAATCACTTTTGTATTATAAGCTGTTGTAGTTTTTCGCCATTATGGTGTCTATATGCATGTGTGTGTGTGCTATAAAACCCGTTATGGAACTATAAACTAGGACACTAACCCTCACAGTTGAAGGATTTGTGGGCGTTAAAACCAAGAACATCCACATTTGGTTCCCTGGCATCAGAGATTTGTGGGCGCAGACTGAGAAAGTACAGAAATGGTTCCTCGCCTGCTTGCGGCGCCACCGGGACTTGGTCAGGCCCGAGTCTCCATGGTCACTTATGGTCAGATTTTAAACTTTATTGATAGGCCATGATTATTGCTAGCCAGAGAATAAACTAACTCAACCGGACCTTATGCTTTGGTTACTAATACTATAATCTGTTTATCTGCTGCCACTGCTTTTACATATATATCATATATATATATATATATATATATATAGAGAGAGAGAGAGAGAGAGAGACTATTATGGCGAAAAGCTACAACAGCTTATAATAGAAAAGTGGAGAATGAGATGACCTTGGAGCAGTCTGTCTGACCTTGGTGTACTCGGTGTGAACTGAATGGCCGCCTAGTCCAATAGCCAAGCATTGATGTTGGGGTTTGGCCAGACCGAGGGTGGAGTGAGGGGTGAAGGGGGTGAGGGGGTGGAAGTCTGGTGGTGGGGGTGGAGTGATTATGCATCCGCACCAAACCCAAACATGGCCCCGGGAGCCAACACCCCCCCCCCCCCCATGAAATCAGCCTTTCGTCCCGCAAAACCCACGCCCTCTCCCAACCCACACTATCCCCCAACCCACACTTTCCCCCCACACCTCCTACAACCCACACCTTCCCCACTGCACACCTCCCCAGCCACATCACACAGATCTCATTCCCCACCCGCACCTACCTCACCCCCCCCCCCACCTACACATCCTTCACACACCTTACCAACCCCACCCCTCCCCCAACTCACACCCACCCCACACTACACTTCCACCATCCCATACCTACCCTACCCAACACCTCCCTCCTCAAGCCCACCCCACACCATACACCACCCCACACCTCTCTCACCCACACCCCACACCTCACCCACCCACACCTCACCCACCTACACCTCCATCATCTCCCAACCCCACCCCTCCCCCGACTCGCCCCCCACAACCCACTCTACACTTCCCCCAACCCATACCTTCCCTACCCCACAACGCGCTGTACCGATTAGGCGACCGCGCCCGGTCATGACCATATATGTTGCTAGGATGTAAAACCCCAACTAACAAACACTGGAACTATGACTTCCACACCTTGTCTACAGTGTATCCTTACCTAATGCCATGTACACACATACCGTATAGGATTCGCGCACTAAAACTCCCGATCCGCTTAAAACTGAAAACGGGCCGATTCATTTTTCGAATCGCGAATCGCAATCGTAATCCTAGCGCACACATACCGTTTTAGTCCTAAAAATCGCGAATCGCAATCGGTAGGTGTGCTAGGGGAGTGCACACCTCACGATTTTTGGGCAGTTTTAGATCGTATACGCTAGGTGGGTGCGGAAAAACGATCGTAAACGGTAGGTGTGTACCGGGCATAAGCAGTTTTTGCTCGGATTTAAAACATGGATGTCGTCATTCGCCCATACCGGGGTTGAGTATTTTATCTAACAAATCGCAACTACTCCTATCATAAGTTCATAGTCTGCGGTAATGTCATGCTATAAATAGAACAGGGTGAATGTGAATGGCATCGTTCCTGCTTACAGATCAGGAGAAGACAGCTCGACACAACCCCCCCCCCCCCCCACGCCCCCCACAGCAGAAATAACACAGTCACATCGGATATAAGGGAAGTCATCAGCAGCCCGTCGAAAGGATGCACGCCGCATACCAGATACAATATTCACCCCCCCCCCCCTCCCTCCCTTCCCGACAATTGTGTGTAAACCCGAGCAAAAACCTCTTCGGTATGAATCAACTATAAACAAGCTGTTGAGGCTGGTTGTTGTTGTTGTTTGCTTATTTGTTTGCTTATTTGTTGCAATTGTGTATGTTATGTAGTAACATAAATAATTCAAACATGACAACTCCGTGCCTCTGGGCCAGGTAACTAACTGCCAGGGTAGCTTCTCTGGTATCCTGGCAACGGACACTCCCAGAACCAGTGCAGGTGGAAAACATTCTTACCGGTCCAACGTCACACACCAAGAAGCACTCATAGAGCCCGGTACTGCGTCAAGCCTTCCTGGTTTAACCATCCCACCCACCCCACAAGCCTGTCCTACTACGCCTTGGGTCGAGTGTAAAAAGGGGAACTTCGGTCGTCTGCGGCTCAGAGCCTGCTGTAGGTGGGGAATTAACTTTCACATATGGATGATACCACGGGAAGCTGTGGGTATGTAACTATCTAAGGACATCTGAACACTCGGTACATTCAAGGGTGAACAGAGCCCTGTAGGTTAGACCTCTAGTTCTTTAGCTTACTCCCGGAGTCCCCCCCCCCCCCCCCCGGCTATGTACTACTAGTCTTAAGACCATTGGAATTAACTAAGGTATCCAACCCTAACTTACTCTCCTAGCACATTGACTCCCTTGTTGATAGCTGTTAACTACTGCCGGTTCGTCTCAATAAACCTTGGCCCACTGTACCAATGTCTTGTCGTGTTTGAATTATGGGAATCGCATACTCTATTCACTTGATCATCTCGTTTCCGGTCTGTTTTCTTTATGTGAGGTATAAACTACTTATGCACATATTATTCATGTATGGAATTCTCCTGCTTTGTTATTATACTTCTGTTTTCTGCATCTATTCCTGTAACCTCCTTTTGATAAGTTTGTTTTCTTTATATATCAATATCACTAGTATCACTAGTATCAGTGATTATGTATATTACAAAGAAGACAATTATTTACATTTGCTTGTTAGTGTGGTGGGGTTTCACATCCTAGTAATATATAAGGTCATATAGAGACGAGTAATGACTCATAACAGTGCGCTTCCACTTCTTCTTGCGTCTGATTTATATCTGGTTTTACTATTATTTTTTTGGTGGTACATGTTATTTATTCTGACAAATATAAAAGATATATAATGTCCATGCCAGCTGAATCAAGCACAGCATAATGTAGCTGTTCCATTGGTTGTTTTTTTAGACAATGTACGTAATACTAGTAATAGGCTGTGTGCAATATGCTGTGATTAAAGGTCTGGTCACATGATTTCACCATGTATTCCTTACATGAATATGGTCAGTCACTATAGCAACTGCCCAAACGCACCGGACGTGGTGGTCGAATCGATAGAGCGCAGGCTTCCGATACGGAAGGTTGGGAGTTAAATTCCCGGTCGAGTCAAACCAAATCAATGACTTGCAAAATTTATACTTGTCACTTCCTAGCTTTGCAATCAGCATTACTAGGATAGGGCAAATACTGGTTTGCTCAGTATAGCCCTATTTCATATGACGTCAGCATGGGTATTTAGGTCAGTGCATGCCCTGCTTGGCTGCAGGACGACACACTGTCACACTGCAAACTCAATGGCTATGAGCAATCGTCATACAGAAAAAGTGAAATATATCTAAAACCACACCACCTAGAAACAAACCGCTTGGCAGACAAACAGATAACATGCTTAACAAACAGTTTATATTAAATGTATAAGGTTCGGGTTCTGGATTTCTATTAATTTTGAATAAAATTAACGTTTTGCACTACGCATATTGACAAACTCAATGCATTGTCAATGGCCATGAGCAATCTTCTTACAGAAAAAGTGAAATATCTCTAAAACCACACCACCTAGAAACAAACCGATTGGCACACAAACAGATAACATGCTTAACAAACAGATTATATTAAATCGATAAGGTTTGGGTTCTGGATTTCTATTAATTTTGAATAAAACTAACGTTTTGCACTGCACGTATTGGCAAACTCAATGCATTGTCAATGGACGTGAGCAATCTTCATACAGAAAAAGGTAAATATATCTAAAACCACACCGCCTAGACACAGACCGCTTGGCACACAACCAGATAACATGCTTAACAAACAGATTATATTAAATTTATAAGGTTTGGTCTCTGGATTTCTATCAATTTTGAATAAAACTAACTTTTTGCACTGCGCATATTGACAAACTCCATGGCAGTGTGCCTTTGTTCTGCAGCCAAGCTGCGCATGCATACACAATGTTTGTAAACATTGAAAGGGGTCTATAAGGATAAAGTGTCTGAGTGGGAAATCGGGTCATAGTGCCAGAGGCCTGGTCTCTTTGTGGGGCAACAATATAAAGTCGCCAATAGTACGCATTGTCACAAGTCGGTACCCATCCTGATACGATCTTAGATGTTGCCAGGACGTAAAACTCCATCCAATAACAACTGTCCACTCAGTATTTATGAACATCGGCCACGTGGTCAGAAACCGCATGGACTCCATTCAGTAAATGTCCTGATTGGTGGACAGAGGGGACACTTATCAAACATTTGTGGCCACATAGAAGCGAATACTGGGGCAATTTAATAGAACCGGTTACTGCAGAAACCTATGGTGTCAGAGTTGTGGTGTGCTTGCCAAAATTATTTTCCCATGTTCACACTTTAAATATATTGAAAGTTAGCCCATTTAAAATAAAAACTACTTCAAAATAAAGTAAGGTGCATCATAACAATCAACCTAATGTATTATCTCAGAAAATGACAGAAACTCAAAACCATCGGACCTCGCAACTTTAATAAATGAATCCCTTACATGTTTTAATGAAAGCGATAGAGAGAAAGAGAGAACAAAAAAGAGAGAGAGAGGGAGAGAGAGAGAGCGAAAGCAAGCGAGAGAGAGCGAGAGAGACAGGTGGCGGGGATGTAGAATTGGTTGACTTTGTATTGTTTGCATTAAACAAGAATACTTACTGGAAACAATACGTGAAAGAGATCTGTGACTTAGTGATAATAGTGTTACTCTGTCGCTTATCAGTGGGAGAGTATTACAACTGGAACAGATGGGAATTATTTGCTGTGGGTTTCGCATGCGCATGTAGAGAATTAAGGGGGCGTGGTCAAGTATTATGGCGGGTGTGCCCCGCCCTCATGCTCATCTGGCATTTAAGGATAGGGTTGCGCATAGGGCTGGGCGGGGGTGGGAGGGCGGGGGCGGGGGGAGTTCAGGGGCGGGGGGCGGGTGTTCGGGCACACACACTTCCACAACTCAATGACGCCATTATATATAGGTTCAGGCACAAAACCCTGTAAACGCCAATCCAAAAATTGAATTTAAAATAAAAGATGTTTACATGAGGGTAATTTTAATTCTCACTAATTCCCCTTTTCTTGTGATGAAATGGTTATGGATCAATGAACAAACAAAAAGGGGATGTAAAGACCTGAACCTTTTGAAAGTTTGACTCCAATGCTTATCTCAAGCTTTGGATTGGTGTTTATGGGGTTTCGTGTCTTTATGGGGTTATATATATATATGTATGTATGTATGTATATATATATATATATATTATATATATATATATATATTATATATATATGGGTGTGTGACAAGGTTACCCAGAACCACACTGGGTCATAGTTCTAGTGGCAGGGTTGTGTTTGTTGGGGCTATGCATCCTGGCAACAGCTAAGGTAATATCAGGATGGGTACTGACTTATGATAGTGCACTCTCATGGCAACTCTATAGTGCTGTCCCACTGGGAGACCAGCCCACTGTCACCATGACCTGATATCTCACACAATTACATTAACCTGACAATGTGCTAACCAGTCATTGCCTTATCATATTAATGCTGAAACACCTGGCTAGGTAACGACAAGTGTAAATTTGATCAATCATTGGTTTGACTCAGTTTGGATTCGAACTCCTTACCATCCGCACGGGAAGCCTGCGCTCTACCGATTCGGCCGCCGCGTCCGGTGGTTAGGTGTGGGTGTATGTGAGCCTATAATAACTGATAAGAAATGTTGAGAAGCCTATAAAAGCCTATAAAAGCATGCCGGTTGCTTAGAAATTGCCCTAATGGAAATGCATAGAACTTCACTCACTGGCCATATAACATTTGAACTGTAGCCGTTCACTTATGTTCATGTATGCCCTGTGACATTAAAACGGAAGCGGAAGTCAAACCATGCAACCATCCCAGTGCTGTCAGAATTACATGACCGAAATGTAAATACAATGCACTAGGCCAAATACAATGCTCTGAGAAGGAGATGGGGGGGGGGGGGGTAAAGGGAGGGCTGAAGGGAGGGTTGAGGAGAGTGGAGGCAGAGAGCGTGTATATAAACAGATGAGAGGGCCAACTCCCGCGAAAATCGGTAACACAGGCTACAGTGGCGTTCCTGGCGGTTAGTGTTGAAAAAGCTTTGAGTTTGCCGGTATGTGCAGTGCAAAACATTTGTTTTTATTCAAAATTAATAGAAATGCAGAAGCCTAACCTCATCAATTTAATATAATCCTCTTGGTAAACATGTTTTCTATATGTGTTCCAAGCGGTTTGTGTCTAGGTCATGTGGTTTTAGAGATATTTCACTTTTTCTGTATGAAGATTGCTCACCGCCATTGACAATGCCTTGAGTTTGCCGTACGTGTAGTGCAAAACGTGTATTTTATTCAAAATTAATAGAAATACAGAACTGTAACCTTATAAATTTAATATAATCCTTTCGGTAAACATGTTTTCTATATGTGTACCATGCGATTTGCTTCTAGGTGGTGTAGTTTTAGAGATATTTCACTTTTTCTGTAGCAAGATTGCACACGACCATTGACAATGCCTTGAGTTTGCCCATATGCGTAAACTGTTCAACAACCACCACTTGGAGCGCCACAGTCGGCAGTTGTTACACGGTCTAGTATGGGAGTTGTCCCTCTCATCTGTTTATATACACGCTCTCTGGTGGAGGGGCTGGGGGCGACGGGTGTGGAGGGGAGGAGAGAGAAAGGGATGGGGGGGGGGGGAAGGAGAGGGGGGAGGGAAGAGGAGGGGACAGTTGAATCAGGGTGAATGGACGAGTGAATGAATGGGACACAGGACAGTTTGAGAGTCTGTTGACACGTTTTCTGGACTCCGAACAGGCATTTTCTCCCTTTTACAACACAAAGAAAGCTGTAGCTTGTAAGTGGTTTGCCACACACATGGATTTAATATACCTTAGGCAAGCATTATCAAAACAAATGAATGGTTCGGGCGCAAAATCCGATAAATGCTATCCATACTGAAATGAAATCATGATTGCCACCATTGAGCTGAATATGCCATCATTCCTATAATCCAATCTCTTTGTTCGAAGCTGCTACATCCCATATACATATAATGCCCTATTTAAAATGGAATTGATGTACTTTAATTGTAAAGCACAACATTGCATTCCATTTTAGAGAAAAGAACTCAAATCGATTTGTCAGTTTTTTGCACCTGAACCCTTCAAATGCATCCCCATATAACAAATACATATATTGTATCGCTCAGAAAGGAAATAATGTTCAAACCTCCTCAGTCCCCATACTGCAACCTCACACTGATATAGGCATACATGTGAAGCCATACATTAATGTTCTAAGTAGCCCCACCTCGTGCTTTATGACTTCGGTACTCGTCCGTTCCAAGAATGTATCTGTGTCACAAACAAAAAATCCTAGCTATGGCTATGGTGTGTGTCGTTCGTGTGTGGGAGGGTGTGTGTGTGGGTGTTTGGGGGAGAGAGGGGGGGGGGGAGAACACGTGGGTGGCACACGGCCGGAGTCAGGACAATACAGCTCTGCAGGCTTCCAATCGTGGGACACCAAAATAAATACCGACCTGTTGACTCGCGCATGAGCAATAGACGATTCCCGCAGAGCATGCGCACTCCGTTGAAACGCGGGTTGCGGATGAACTCTGGATGTGGTGGCTGAATCGGTAGAGCGCAAGTTTCCCATGCGGAAGGTCAGGAGTTCGATTTCCGGTCAAGTGAAATCAATGACTTACAAAATTGACACTTGTCACTACCTACTCTGGTGCTTGACATTACTAGGATAGGACAAGGCCTGGTTAGCTCAGTGTCAGGATAATGTGACTAAATGGAAAGGCAGCCTGGTCTCCCAGTGGGGCAGTCTATATTAGTGTGCACTGTCACAAGTCGGTTCCCATCCTGATATGACCTTAGATGTTGCAAGGATGTAAAACTACAACAAATAAACAAACAACAACTCTCCCTTGTATAAATAATACAAAATACAAGTATGGTTGCCCATCAATGTAGCATATATCATGGCAAAAAATGAATACAGTAAGATTGAAAGTAAGCATCAATATGTTATGTTGTTCTGGCTTATTGAGTAGAAGTATAAACTCAGGCAGTAGTAACTATATATATGTAGTAGCTAAATTAATAACGGTATACACGTCTAACTTTAAATCCAGTCATCAAATTGTCTAGACCTAAGTCCAGAGAATGTCAATTTCATCAACAATAACTTGCTTCAGATACTTGCATACACTGATTGCTGAACATTGAATACTTTCTGTAATTGCTATCAACCATTATAAATCATGAAAGCATGAATAAAAAATAAGGATGGGATAAACATCAAATTAACTCTTATTCCAGACCTAAATGTCGACTTTTCTAAATGTAATAGCAGATGTCAAATGTGTTGAGAGGAATATTCTCCACAGTAATACATTGATCATTTCTCTATCCTCTAACTCTTCCTCCTTATTCTTCCTCCTCTTCTCCTCCTAGCCTCTTCTAATAAAAATGCCTCCCACTCCTCTTCCTTATCCCCTTTCCTCAACCCGCCCCCACCTATATTTCATTCTGTCTCCTCTCTTTCTCCTCCTCCTCCTCTACCATGCTGGGAAATCAGGCCACCAGCACCATGACCCGATATCCCACTCAGTCACATTATCCGGACACTGAGCTAACCAGTCGAGGTTACTGGATCGCTCTATTAAGACCAAGAGCAGGTGTTGGTCTCACTGGTGTTTGGTCTCACAGGAAACACGGTGGTCCTTTGGTTTGGTTCACTCTCTATAATAGATGAGATCAACGTTCCAACTGGGCATGCGCTGAAAATGGCATTGGCAGCAAAGCAAATGTGTGCGGCCATTCAGTTTGCCGATACACATAGGGCAAAACTTCCATTTTATTCAAAATTAATAGAAATACATAACAATTTGGCATAAACATGTATGCACACATGCAATATAATGATCTGATGAATATAACTAAGACAAAAATAGCCATAGTTAAACATTTTGAGCTTAGAAACATTCAATTCCACACAAAACAATCAGTCACTTGAAGGCTGATATCCACATCACTATTATTACTTCTTGTTCTAGATATTAAAATGGCAAATGTGTCAATAGGCACTTGTTTCGGAGAAATATATAACCAATCTATGATTAACCCTACTAATTTTCTAGTTCTACATATGTCATTAACGATAAGATATAAATAAATACATGAATAAAATAAGTAAATCTGACTCTGGCTATGGCTCTAACACTAGTCTGAGTGACCAGATTTCTCTAAATCTAAATGCACATGACATAAGATGTGCTGATTATATTGATGTAAATAAATGCAATGCTGGATAAAAGATTAATATCTTAATTTATTATATATATATATATATATATTTTAGTTGGTATTCTATGATTCAAACAAGAGCTCAGATGAGCTGAAACTAACACATTTCATAGTAGATAAAGGATTCACCCCAGTACTCGCAGTACACGGGTGAATACCAACCATATATAAAAATGGTCGAAAAAGCGGGTTAATGAAATGAGAGCCTAATTTCACAATCTAAGAAGCAACATTTATTCTTTGTAGATGTCTTCATATTTACCCGCTACCTTTGAGTTGAAAAATATAATAAAATAGCTAGTTTGATACGATTTAAAATTGAAATTGACGGCATTCTATGGCCGCCATCTTGGATTTTTGCATTCTCTCCCATTTCACCAAATCTGTGCCAATATATGTAGCCATTTGATCATGGGACCACAGTTTCTACTTCATGTTCCATACTAAAGCTATTTTCGCCCATATTTACACTACATTGTCATTCACCCAAGTACCAGGTGAATCTTTTATCTAATTTCATAGCTGCACCCAGTGTATTATTAGCATGTGCCATGTGCTTCTCACGGGTTTGTTTTGCTTTCACACATCCCACAATCCACCGCGCCGCTGGAACGGTGATGTAGTCTATAGACCCCTTTCAATGTTTATAAACATGCGCACGCAGCTTGGCTGCAGAAGGGAGGCACAATGCCATTGAGTTTGCCGATATGCGTCGTGAAAAACTTCAGTTTTATTCAAAATTAATAGAAATACATAACCCTAACCTTATATAATTAGCATAATCTCTTTGGTAAACATGTTTTCTATATGTGTCCCAAGCGGTTTGTGTCTAGGTGGTGTGGTTTTAGAGATATTTAACTTTTTCTGTATGAAGATTGCTCACGGCCATTGACAATGCATTGAGTTTGCCGGTGTTGCAGTTTCCGCGGCACACCAGTTTGGGAGGGACACATCACTTCTGCGCATGCGTCAAAATCGAACAGAATCATCACTAACCTTATAAATTTAATATAATCTTTTTGGTAAAGGTGGTTTCTATATGTGTACCAAGCGATTTGTTTCTAAGTGGTGTGGTTTTAGAGATATTTGACTTTTTCTGTATGAAGATCACTCACGGCCATTCACAATGCATTTGAATGGAAGTGTCCCTCGCAAACTGGGGTGCCACGGAAACTGCAACACCGATACGCGCAGTGCAAAGCGTCAGTTTTATTCAACATTTAGTTTTTGTTTAACGACCCAACAGCACAAAAGGTAGACATCGGCTATTGGGGCTCGGCATGGGTATATATGTCGCTTATAGTATTCGCATGCCACATACCGCATACCGCGTATATGCTAATATGGAATCTTAGCTTTATAGGCTACTCCAGACTAATGTAGGGTAGATTATAAATAATGGTTAACCTGATATACCGGTACCGTATTTATCTAGAAAAAAAGGCAACAACTCAAAAGCCAATCCGACTATGCAACTTTAAATGAAAGATAATTTTGTCAAAACCCTAATAACTATATTTGTTTCGATATATTCAACTTGAGCCCTGTTCATACACGGGCGTTAAGTCGCCTCAACTAGTTCGCCTTATCTAGTTCAACTCACATTGGCCGTGTGGATACGGTGCTGAAGCGAATTAGGGCCAAGTCGACTCATCTAGTTCGCCTCAAGTAGACTGCCTCGCGAGGTGGTTTATATGAAGCGAACTAGCTTAAGTCGGCCCATCTTGCTTGTGTGGACGGTAGCGGTTTACTTGAGGCGGCTTAAGCATGTCACACGCATGCGCAGTCGAGCGCTGAGTTTGTTGATTTTCCGGTCGATCAAAAGCTCATATTATATAATTTGGTCTATGCTAGAGCTAGCTGTGCACAGATATTTTTTTCATCATTTATTTTTAGGTTTTCAGTGCACAGCAGAAGTTTTGACCGTTCCAAAACAATACGATTCAGTCGATACAGATCTAGGTCGAACCCACACACTCTTGTGGTGATGTCGACTAACCGAAACTGGCGCTGGTTAGTATGGACGCGCTCATATACGCAGATATCGATTTCTGCCTTAAACCGCCCCAAGTACTGCATGTGTGGACATGACACACTTTCACACCTAGTTCGCCTTATCTAGTTCGGCCAAAAGTTGTGTGTGTGAACAGGGCTTAGGATAGATAAAAGATTCACCCGGTACTTGTAGCCTACTGCAGCAGTACGGGGTGAATCTTGTATCTAGGCTTAGGATAGTTAGAAATAGAAGCTTTGATTGCGCTGGACTGAGTGGTGCTTCCGACTGGTGTTATTATGGTGAACTACAAAACGCTAGTAGCTTCTCGCCTGTCATAAGTATCCGAGATTTGTGACTGGTACCCGGTCGGCGTAGTCAGGCCGTAATCGATTAACACGACCCGGGCGACTCGGGTCACCCGAGTCGTCTGAATTTCAAATCGAACACCGCGAGTGGAGTCGACAAAAACACGTGCCGTGTGCAAAACGACCCGACGCCAGTAACCCACCTCTTGGCTGGGGTTTGCTAGGAACGATGACGTCACACCTGAGCTGGTACCTGTAGGATAACAGCTACCACTACAAGTTCTAAACGTTATTTTAATGCTTTTTTTTTTAATAACCCAGATTGTCAGCTTATACTATCCTAAAATACTTTAAATCCTATTTTGCTGTACATATATTGGTTATTAAAACAAATAATTAGGTTTTAGATTAAGCCACCATTTTTTCCAGCCCGAGCACGGAGAAGCGTATTCGTTTATTCAACCCGAGTCTGTAGGATGTGCGCATGCGCCAAAAAGTGGCTCGGGTGACCAGGGTCGATTAATCGATTACGCCCTCATGTCTGTCTAGCCAATGTCACCCGGGAACCAGCGCACATTTCAAAAGGGCGGAAGTTTTCAAGATTGGTAGAAGACTACCCGAGGCCCAGTAAGCGCTTAAATTTTCACAACATGATATCATCTTGCCATATATTATCCTTCTATAGAATTTGAATAGTCAGTTTGAGTAAACAGGCCGGAATTGTGTATTCATTTGATTACAGTGGTTGATTTTTGTTTACATATTTTAAAATAGGACGTTGTCATTGTTCATTTGTTGACAAACAGAATGGCAGTAAGTGCAAGGCGGGAAATCAGTCTATTATATTTATAATTATGGTGATTGATCTGTTCACCGAAGTACATGTCCCAAGTTGTTAAGCTCATTAGTGATATCTGCTTATGGTAGGTAGGGGCTTATTTGCCCAAAAAATTCAAACTCCTTCAATAATAAAACAAAACTTCAAAAGGCACCACTGGAAAGAGCTTGAAAAGCCATAAAATTACACCAATAATGGCAATATTATGAGAATAGGTGGAGTATTAAGGAAGTTATGGCGTTTTCCATCTCTAAAATTGGTCCTTATTTTCTTTCATTAAATTAAGGTAAAAGCACTAGATTTCTGTGACCGAAATTGGTGACTTTTATTGGAAAATGCATGTAATTTCTTTAATAATTGAGATATCTAGATGAAATTTGGACTGAAGCTAGTTTAAGGCTAGATAACAGATTCACCCTGTACTTGTAGTACACGGGTGAACGACAACGTAGTGTAAATACGGGCGAAAATAACTTTAGTATGGAACAGGAAGTAGAATGCCTGCCTCCAGTATCAAATGGGTACTTATATCGGCACAGAGTTGGTGAAATGGGAGAGAATGCAAAAAGACAAGATGGCGGCCATAAAACGCCATCGATTTCACCTTTAAATTCTATTAAACTATATGTTTTATTATATTTTTCAACTCAATGGTAGGAGGGAAATATTAAGATATATGTAAAGAATAAGTATTGCTTTTTAGATTGTGGATTTAGGCTCTCCTTTCATTTCCCCGCTTTTTCGACAGCTTTTATACAGGGTTGGTATTCACCCATATACTACAAGTACAGGGTGAATCTGTTATCTAGTTGAAGGCATGTTCTATTGATATAATTCAATAAATGACATTTGAAACAAAATTACGTGACCTGAAACAAAATAAAGTGACCTGAAACAATATATTTCTGTGACTGAAATTGGTGAAATTCATGTACTTTCTTTAAGGCAGCATAGTCCGTTGAAGCATCAAATTTTCAAAACCAAAATAATTATTTAGATTTGATTCTATATATCTAACTTAGATACGGATGCACTTTTTACGCATTTGTTTCTGTGTAGAAGTCAATTTAACAGAAACTGTTACTGCAGAAGTCTATGGTGTCAGAGTTTTGGCAAGCTTGCCAAAACTAATTTTCCACGTTTGCACTCAAAATATCTCAGAAGTTTACCATTTAAAATAAAAGTAACTTTGAACTGATGTAAAGTAGATACTAGTGATCGATCTAATATATTTATTTCAGAAAAAATACAGAAATCCAAAACCATCGGACTATGCAACTTTAATAATTGAGAGATCTTGATGAAATTTTCAGTGAAGCTAGTTTAATTCATGTTCTATTGATACAATTCAATAAATGACATTTGAAATAAAATAAGTGACATGAAAATAACATTTGTGGTTAATTAGTGAACTCCATGACCGTTTGTTCACAACATACTCCATAAAGGTAAATCAACAAATCACGATCGAGAGTCATTCCCAAACTAACCAAATGGCAAAGACAAAGTTGAAAGTAAAAGCAATTCGTCTGAATTCTGGAATTCTGCGCACATACCTCGCATGTAAGCTCTTACTAAGAATATAGTCAGATCTATCCACTCATGCTAATATTTTTAGTGTCTATGGATATAATGATTTAATCCATTCATTCAGCCTTAAAATAAAATCCTACGGCTAAGCTGGTGCTTTAGGAGTAGGTATACCCACTCATTTTTTTTAAATTGACCAAATCACATGAAACTCACAGGAAACATACCTGCTACCAAAGTAAAATTACATGGCTCTGGCTGCATTAGAAAATTAGATATGCCAGGTTAAAAAAACTGCCATTTTTCTAAACTCATAAAATTATAACTATTGATAATACAGAGCTCATATTTGGTACACACCATATCTATAGTACAATTATCAAATTATTATTTTCTAGTCATACAACAGAGGAAGAAAGAAGATATGATGCCTCAAAATATAATATAATAAATTCTGCCATCAGTTAGCAATGTACAGACAAAACATTTTATAGATATAATAAATATAATGGAGATAATTAGAACATATGAGAGACATACATGGCCACTTAAAAGAAAAACTATATTTAAAAAAACAGACTTTTTGAGAGCAATATTTCTGGGTCATGTTATATATAGTTATAAAGAGCGAGTTCTCCTCTTTTTTAAAGATATAGAGAACTGATCACAGCCTATAATTTTATGGGTATGGTAAATAAGTTCATAATAAAAAAGCCACCAAAAAACTTTAGATAAGAAACTGGACTTTCCTAGAGCGATATTTCCGGGTCATGTTATATACGTTTTAAAGAGCGTTTTCTCCTCTTTCGAATCGTATAAAGGTCTTTGAAAACTGATCGGTTACTAAAATATTATGGTCAGGGTAAATAAATTCAAATATATATATAATTTTTTTTAACAAAGAAAATCCCAGACTTTCTGAGAGCGGTATTTCTGAGTCATGTCATTCATCATTTTAAAGAGCGATTTCTCCTCTTTTTAATGGTATAGAGTTCTTTGAGAAGTGATCACAGCCTAAAATTGTATGGCTAAGAAATTAATTAAATAATAATTCTTTTTTTAACTAAACCAAAAAAACTGACTTTTCGAGGGCGGAATTTCCGGGTCATGTTGTATATCATTTTAAAGAGTTGTTTCTCCTCTTTTTAATGGTATAGAGTTCTTTGAGAACGGATCACAGCCTGAAATTCTATTAAGTATCAAAGTGGATACAGCAAGTTTAACTTGTATGAAATAATGTAAAGCCTAAATGCACCGTTACAAAAATCACTGTGCATCGTAGGTCAAGATCATAGCTTTCCATTGATATAAGGCTCATTCTGATCGGTCGAGACTCAGAAGATCAGTAAAGTTTTTTCTGAGGAGTCCCAAATGCATTGCCAGTCTGGTCATTTTCCAAAAGTGGTTGCGCATAGTTTGAAACATAATACATACCAAGGGATTCAAGCTACTAAAGTGCACTAATCACACTCTAACATAAAATAAAGTCATATATGGGAGGCAGAAACATTGCTTTAGCCATTCATTCATATTTCTAGCATATATCAGTAAGCTCCCATGGAAAACAAACTTATGCATGCATTATCTGTGGAGATACAACAGGGCAAACTTGAGCAAAAATAGGTGTGCTTGGGCTTTGTCCTATATGGTTATAGAGTGAGTGGGCATACCTATTAGGAGTTTAGCCTAGGCCCTCGCCTGGCCTAGCCCTAGGTAACAGGCTAAAACAAAAGTTATGTAAGGAAACATTGTAAGTATGTATTTTTATAATTTTAAAGCTACATGATCGTCACCGCATGATCTTAGCACTACTGGCATATGCTGTGCATGTGGCCTCTAAGTACTTACTTACCGGGTATACATATATTGTTAGAGGCGGTCCCTGTTGGAGAGATACTCCTCCTCCGGCAGCCGACCTGAACACATCTTTTCCTCAGACAGGATGGGATGGTCCAATAAGTTGAGCGTCCGTCTCCTGTTTTGGGAGATTGGGCGTTCATGGGTTCGAACCCTGGTCGAGTCAAACCAATGACTTAAAAATGTACACCTGTCGCTTTCTAGCCAGGCACTCTGCATTATTAGGATAGAACAAGGACTGGTTGGCTCAGTGACAGTGTCAGGATAATGTGACTGAGTGGGATATATATCCGGTCATGGTGCTGGAAGCCTGATCTCCCAGTGCGGCTGCACTATGAAGTCACCATGAGTGCGCACTGTCATAAGTCGGTACCCGTCTTGATATGACCTTAGATATTGCTAGGAAAACAACAAACAAACATCATCTTTTACAACCGTCCACCCACTCATTTGTCAGACAGCTTGGGATGTTTCCATCCTTGCGGTACCATGCGCAATTTAATCAAATTTAAGGTCCGTCTTTTTTCCAGGTGGATTTGGGTTACCAGAAACAATTTTGGTTGTTGCTTACACCTACCTAAAAGTTAAATGGTTTGTCGCCTGCAATGAAGGCATTGTCACTTACTTTGTATTAAGCCTATTTTCAACACAAGTATAGCAACAAGTTCGCATCTTTCCATAACGACTGCAAATATTCACAGGTCTAAGCTGCAATGTGTTTGTTAAGTGTAAATATAAAATTAAAGTTGCATAGCCCAGTGGCTTTTAAATTGTTGCCATATTTTTCAGATAAATATATCAGGTTCACCATTTTAACCTACGCTTCATTTAATCTGGAACAACTTTGGTGACAAATGGTTAACTTTGGAGCTATTCGAATTGCAAGCATTTAGAATAATTTCAGCAAATCCCCAAACTGCTGTAGTTGTGACCTAAATTTCAGTCTCATGATGATCACGTGATAGGCTAATGTAGGTACTTGGAGTTAGGGCAAAACTAATGAGAGGTCACAAGATTAACCCCCTTTGTCAGTGGTGTCCTTGGTTTATGGCTTTCTGAAAGTAGTTGTCCGTAGGGATGGTGTAATAAAGAAATAAACTATTTCTTATAAACAGCACTAAATTATGAGTTACTGCACCAGTATCTAAGATTGGAAATGTAGGTAAACATTTTGGTTTTGAAAATATTCAACTTTAATAAATGATTAATATTAATAATGCACACCAAAGTACTAGGCATCATAGACATAGGCTTCGCAGTATCACTACTACTAGTACTAGTACTAGCAGGTTCTATCAAATTGAGTTAATGTTCCCTTTCATTGATACCCTAGTCACACTACAGTTTGTGACCACCTTAGACCAAAGAACTGACACTCACCGGTGACCTCCTTGCTACCAAAACAATGGTTGCTGATGTCTGGGTGTCACTGTTGAGTGTGGGTTCTTTGGTCTAAAGTGGTCGCAAAGTAGTCGCAAGCTGCAATGTGACTGGGGCTTAAGCAATAAATGTTTAATAAATGCACCAGTATCTAAGTTCGATATATACAGTGCTTTCAAAATGAGCTGACGCATGCCACCAGCATCGTCTAAATGCTCACCTGAGACCTGTATTTTTCCACAACATAACATTTCAAGAACACAACAAAGGCACCACATCTGCAACTTCTACTTTTACAATTCCAACTCCATTTCCACAACTTTCTGACAGCTTTAATGAAGATTTGCCACTCTCCTACCATGTTTATGTAGCATACATGACACAACTATCCCTATTTTATTGCTTTCAGAAGATGGGTAAAACTACGAAAGAGATTCTGGTAGAAAGTCAGGGTCCTGTGCAGAATCATGGCAAGCTTGTTAAAGCCATGAACAATGTGTATAAAGCGGTAAGTGAATGTGACATGTGATACAAGAAAATCAATTTACACCTGGTGCTGTTTATTGTCTTACTTTCAATAGTGCTTGCTCCTCACCCTCATCCCCCTCCTCCTCATCAGCATCACCATCAAATTAAATTTTAAAGCATATATGTGCTCTATAATCTATTATGGGAATATAAACAAGGACACGACGACCTAGCGGTTCTTTATATTAGTTACTACATCCTGTACTGTCATGTGATTAGTTACTCCTACTGTACTAGTGTCATTGAGTTAGTACTACCTACTGTGCTGCTGCCTAGTCTAGTTCCTTCATCCTCCACTAGTCTGCCACCTGTGTGTGGCTCCTGACTGCCCTGATACCAGCTGCGTCTGGTCACTACTGCTGCCAGACCCGCTCAGACGTTGTCCTTACCCTCTTGGCTATTTATAGCCCAGTGAGATATAGCACTCCCGCCTGATCAATTTGCATTCCCGTGAACGGACGTACAAACGGTGAGCTCCGGTCTTCTATAACTACCTACACTACCAAAGGATATTGGAATTATTTGAATATTACTAAAAGTCCAACATGGTTGGCAACCTTCTTTAAAGGTGTAGTTGTTAGAGCTACATTTGGTACGCTCTGGAAATTATTCTAAATTGTGTTGGTGGAGCAGGAACCGCCGGTGGTGTTGTCGGTGGGATTACATGTCTGCCCAGTTAAATGCCTAACCCACATGGGCCCGAGTCGCCCTTTATACGACAACAGAATTGTGCGCCTAGCTAGTGTCAGACCCCGAGGGCATTCACATATAAAATTTGGACTAAGTTAGGTTATTCAAAATTACAAGAAATAATTCTTGTCTCGGTTTGGTGATCGAAAAATGGGTAGAGGCACCCCGGCACAGGTATGCACAGAGGCTATGTACACTGTACCAATATACCCATTTTTGGTTGACAAATAATTGAGGGTATATTGGATAGGTCAAAGAAGTCTGTCGAGGCAAGTGTCTCATTTAAATATTAATTATTGTTGCAGATTGATTTTACTCTTTTTGCAACGTGGCCTTGGCTAAATATACACTTGTATATTTGAAGATGGCGGCCAGACAGACACAGCGCAGACCAGCTATACATTCCAATGAGTCAGTCGGCTAGTGACCACGAGGGCAATCAAGGCAGTCAACAAGATGACGCAACACTCAGTCCAGACCCTCAGACGCAGCAGAGCGAGGCTGACCAGCCGCTTCAACTGGACACAGCTATGGAATCAAGGCTGGACGAACTAATACAGTTGAAAGTGCAACAACAGCTGGACCTGGCAAGCAAGACTGGGTCAAAACATGACCTGGCTCATGCCTTATCAGAAACTGACTCTGATGAGGTTTCTGTGCACTCACAACACTGACTTGCTAGGTGTGTGCGGAAAAAAGGGGGGTGGTGCCGAAAACGTAAGTCAAACGCTTCTACTTCTTCTGACTCTGACTTGTCCGAGGGGGACAAATACCGTCGACCAAAGGCTAAGCCGAAGCATAGGAAGAAGAAAAGTAAACGAAGAAGAATAAACACTCCTCATCTTCGGACAGTTCTGAATCATCTTTCCCTTCCTCTGACTCTGACAATAAAGAGGATGGTGTTATGGAAAGACAGCTAGCTAAAGTTGGCAAGAAGAAACGGTGTGAACCGGCGGATACAGTGAGGGTGCGCTCCCTCCTTAGAACTGCTCTTGATGCTGGATTTGACACATTTAAGCCAGCTGAAGTAATTTCCAAAGCAAGGGAGAAATACACAGGCGCTAAGGGGGTGGAGGAGTCTTTTTTAAGAGAAATGACTCGGATGTCATTATGAATGACCAGATGCATAGGTTCGAGACCAATATGTATACCATGCAGTCAGTGGTATTATCAGCAGTGGCTGCGATTGTACCAATTGCGAATCGCATGGCCAATGAACATCGGTTTACCACATTGGCCTCCACCATGAATGACGGTTTGAAAGTACTAGCAGCAGCAAGTAGCTATGCTACCTTCAAGAGGTATGAGAACGTTTTCAAGAATGTTACGACTGACGCAGGGAAAGAGGTCACATGATCCAAGAAGATAAAGGATAAAAAATGGAAAAGAATACACCCTTTTCATGCCACCTAAGGAAGCCAATCCCAGGGAAGCACTGGGACAAAAGCCAATTGTACGGTGGGCAAATCACACATCTGATCAAGAAAGCAGAGACGTGAAGCCTATGGGTATAAAAACCAAGACACCTGACTATCAACCCCGCACCAAGGGCCCAAGGTTTGAACCTCCAAAGAGACCCTACTACAAGGGATCGAGAGTAGGTTACAATCAGAACTTCAGGAACCGACCACGTGGACCGGGTAGTTGGAACGAGTCCAATCGTACCAACTTCAACTACAACAGGCCTACTCCACATCCACGGCAACAGGGCTTCAACCGGGGAGGAGCGAAGTAGACGCAGCTACAGCTTCTCCCCAACCAGCTGCCCTGGTAATTAATGGTAATGAATTATTTGTCGCTGAAAATGTATCTAATTGCTTTAATTACTGGTCAGAATTAACATCTTCCACTGAAATCTTGTCATACGTACAAGGGATGCAGATACCATTTGATGAAATACCCATCCAAACACAAATACCAAATCCGTATGAATTTTCTAAAATTGAAATGGAAGCGGCGGATTGTGAGGTAAAAAAGTTCAAGGTGTTATTACCAAGGATGTCCATTCAGAAGGACAATTTGTTTCAAACATTTTCCTTAGACCTAAACCCAATGGTTCACATCGCGTAATTCTAGACCTTACTTCTTTGAATAAATTAGTAACCTATACTCATTTCAAAATGTTTTCGCTTAAAAATGCACTTGATTTGGTAACACACAAAGCTTGGATGGGTAGCATTGATTTAAAAAATGTCTATTATTCGGTTTCAGTAAGAAAAACATTCAGAAAATATTTTAGGTTTATTTGGAGGAATCAGTTATATGAATACACATGTATGCCGAATGGATTATCGGTCTGTCCACGTATATTTACGAAATTGCTTAAACCAATTTACTCCAAACTTAGTAGCCAAGGTTTTGTTATGTTGCCTTATATAGATGACTCCTTTATGATAGCAGAAAGGGAAGAACATTGCACTTTGGCCATTCAGGCCATGAAAGCAGAATTGGTAAAAGCAGGTTTCACGTTTAATTCAGACAAGTCTGTTCTAAAACCAAGACAAGAAATTATTTTTCTAGCGTTTCATAATAACACGATTAAAATGCAAGTTACACTTACGGTTGATAAAGTAGCAAAATTCAGAGACTTCACGTCAACGATTATTAATAAAAGGGGAAAATTGAAGATTAGACAGGTGGCGGCCATTATTGGACTCATGGTTGCCTACTCCCAAGGTTTACAATATGCATCTTCGCATATCAAATCACTAGAAATTGATAAAAAAAAAAATGCTGCTTTAGCCAGGGCTAAAGGGAATTAAGATCGAAACATGAAGATTTCTTGGCAGGGGTTCGAGGACTTGAACTGGTGGCTATGTAACATTGAAGGCATTCCAAAGAGTATTAAAATAACCGACCCAGAAATTTTAATTTCTACAGGTGCCTCGCTGCAGGGCTGGGGAGCTCATGGGGGGGAAACTAGTACGGGAGGTAGATGGCTACCCGAAGAAGCAGACAAGCATATTAATGTTTTAGAATTAAAAGCTATTTATTTGGGTCTAACTAGTCTAGCAAATACAAACAAATCAACAGTTAAAGTTCTTACAGACAACTGCACAGCATTGGCATATGTCAGGAAAATGGGAGGTACTAGGTCTCATAGGTGTAATGAGATAACAAAGGAAATTTGGGATTGGGCAGAAGCCAGATCGCTTTGGTTGAAAATCGAAAACATTCCTAGCAAAGACAATATTGTAGCAGAAGGTTTCATGACCATTTAGAATGGAGTTTGTCACAAGACATTTTCGATCAACTGTGCTTCTTCCGGGGCACAACAGACATTGACCTGTTTGCATCTAGAAATAACTTTATATTATTTAGATATGTTTTGTGGCAACCAGAGCCAAACTCATGGAAAGTCGATGCATTTACTTTCAAATGGAAATTTTTTTTCTTTTATGCATTTCCACCATTCAGCATGGTGGGAAGAGTGGCCAGGAAAATACATCACGACGGTTTGAAAGCAATCCTGCTAGCCCCGCTCTGGGAGACCCCGCTCTGGCTCACAGCAGCCAGGAATTGGTCAAGACAATCGGTGACATTTCAACGAGCTCCCAACAACCTGTGTCACAATGGACCTCTGGCACCAAAGGGAGACGTCCATTCGACCCCCTTGGTGGCATTCCTCTTCTGAGGAGGCATCTACAACCCTTTGGGATCGACAAAATGATCCTACAAAGACTGGTCTCTTCAGCCTGGAGACCCGGGACTGTCAAACTTTATGCATATTATGTTAAGAAGTGGCAATTATTTTGTACATTGTCTAAAATTGATTGTCTAACCCCCTCTCTTGCACAGGTTCTTCGCTTCCTTCGCACACTGGAGGATGAAGGGCTAGGGTTCGGGGCCATTAATACAGCACGCTGTGCTCTATCAGTGGTTCTTCCTACGATAGATGGTCAAACAGTGGGGAAACATTACTTGGTTCACTGGTTTCTAAAGTCAGTTTATGAAAGGAATCCACCAAAACTGAAATACCCTAGGTTTTGTGACATTTCGCTAGTTTTCAAATTATTCAAAAATTGGCCAGACAACAAAAACCTTTCTATGAGAGATTTGGGGTTTAAAGTTGCCTTACTTATCCTGCTTATTATTACAGGGCATAGAGGCCAGACTATACTAGCTTTAAATTCAGATAAGATAGAATTGTCAAAAGAAGAAGTTTTTTTACTTGATAAGTTATTGAAATCGAATAGGACAGGAGACCCCCCCCCTTGTCTTCCATCACGCTCAAAGCTTTTTCAGAACATAATAAACTTTGTGTGGTCCGACCTATTAAGACATATATTCTAAACACTAAGCATGTAAGAAAGAACAATCAATTGTTGTTAAGTTACTTTAAACCCTTCGGTCCAATTTCAAGAGACACATTAACAAGATGGACCCTTAGTAGTGCCAATTATTTTCCGCGATCGCGGGAAAACAGACGGAAATCACGGATTGTCAAGTTTGAAACAGAATTCATAAGTTGGAGCGGAATTCCGTTATTTTCATGTCAAATCCGTTATTTTGAACTAAAAAGTGACAGAACAAAGCCTAAATTTATCAAATACCACTCCGTAGTCATGATCTCCATTCTAACATCAGTATTTATTTAGATTTTATTTGTCATTCTTTTGTGTGACGATCATGTTGTGATGTATTACATTATTATTTCAATTGGTATCATTATAATAAAAGTGCAGTGTCAAGTTGAATGCTAAACTCCCCGTCACCATCTTAGTGTCTCTTACTCTGTCATCAGAAAGCTCTTTACCTGCAATTAGACAAGATTCAATTAATTCTAACACGATAGCAATACATAAGTAACATAATCAAGCATAAAATTAAATAGTGTGGAATGGAATTTGTTATTTTTTTCTGAAACAGAATTGAAACGGAATTTGCTATTTGGTGAAACGGAATTTGCCTTAATTTGAAACGGAATATCATTGGCACTACCTTAGAATACTGTTAGCAGCAGGTATAGATATTAAGAAGTATTCAGCGCATTCTACTAGGGATGCAGTAGCATCAAATGCCAGAAAATTGGGCATTCCTATTAAAACCATTCTCAAAAATGCAGGATGGAAAACATCTCTATCATTTGCAAAACATTACAACAAATGTATAGAGAAAAACAAAAACATGGCTTCAACTTTGTTAAGCAAGTATTAAGGCTATAAGAAATATCAAAATTGAACACTAAGCCGAAATTATGTCTACGTAAACATCTCACTGGGCTATAAATAGCCAAGAGGGTGAGGACAAGGTAAAATAGGATAATTATGTGAGACTTACCTTGGTACAGTTGACACATAATTGTTGTTTTACCGAGTTTGAGGCCTCGGATATTTGAAGTTCAGTCCCACCCTCCCTTCCCATTATGTTGGAGGTTATGGGCTTCGGATTCCGAAGGAGAAATTGAACAAATTAAGTTATAAGAGGAAATAGGCATAATTTCGGTAGGTTAGTTAAAGATTGATCGGGCGGGAGTGCTATATCTCACTGAACTACAAATATCCGAGGCCTCAAACTCGGTAAAACAACAATTATGTGTCAACTGTACCAAGGTAAGTCTCACATAATTATCCTATTTACTATGTACATTGAGGCAAATAAAATTGTAATTCGCTACACTCAGAGGAAGGACAAAACAGAGAAGTGGTTTAAATAGGGTTTATTAAGAAAAGATAATCAGGAACCAGGTTGTGGTCTATCAACGTGTATCAAGTAGGCATCAATAGCCTAGAGTTCTGTGGCATTGGAATGAGTGCATAAGAGTTCAAAGTTCTGTAGAGGAATGTAGAGCAGGTTGTAGAGAGGGGAAGGTCAGCGCTCAACCCCCAGATAAGTGGGTGGGAGGGTGGAGAAGTGAGGCATGCAGGAAGGGCCACAGGGGCAGAATGAAGAAAGGAGAGCGGCAGTGTACGAGGAAGGCTAAAAATAGACTTGCCTCGTTCGGTGTTGAATTAATTATCAGTCAACCCTGGCCGCAGTTTGGTGCACGTTGTCTACTGATATGTACAAAAGCGCAAATTATTAATCAATCATCGAATTGTTTGCTCAACCCCATGATCTAGGTCTTTGTAGTTGCACCCGTAGATGCGGTCATATGTTTGTTTGATTTTATGAAAGCGCTCAATAGTAACGTGGTTCTTGTCTGATATGTGTGAGTTGCTCTCACTAAGTATTAAATTACTAAAAGCTCTTGTTTTCATTAATACAGACCCAGTTTGATGAGTTCTGGGCAGATTTTATACCACTACTGAAGACGGCCCTGATGGTGTTCGAGCGCGAACCTGCAGTGGAAAGATTCCTGGAGTTTGTTGCTAAGTTTGCGACCTCGTTGAAAAATGATGACGATGATCATGCAAAGGATGATGACACAAATGGCAATGAAATGTTGCAGAGCAAAGCTGATGATGACATTCACCAATTCCTACTCAAACTGTTTGACTTCTGTCTTCAGGTAACTTGTTTGAAGTTTTATTGGCCTACCGGTTTTGTTACTTTATCTTCTATTCTTAACCGGACGGGATAGCCGAATGGCTAGGGCCCTGGCCCAGTGTAACCAATGACTGACAAAATTGATAGGTTTACTATGATGGGACTATGACTGCATCGGCTCAATGTCTGGATAATGTGACTCAGTTGGATATTGGGTTATGCTGTGGGCGACATGTCATCTCAATTTGGCAGTACTATAAAGTCACTGTCAGTGCACAATCATAATATTAAATCAAATAAAGGTTTATGCTGAAACAATACTTTGGTTTGCATATTACTGAACAGTTCTGTTGTGCTCAATGTTTTTTTGCAAATGAAGAGAGCATTGCGCCTAGAGTGGGACTCGAACCCACAATTTTGCCATTCCAGGGTCAGCATCCTATCCAGATTCCCTGATGAAATTAACCTACCTGTGTTTGTGGCATTTCACCTCAATACATTTGTATATATGGGGATGTAGATTAATTCTAGCATTTGGGGATGGGTTAAGATGTGTTTAATATCTATATATAATATATAATTATATTGAATAATAATAGTGCCTGTTGATGGGTGGAGTATTTTCGAATGGGCTTTGGCTTTAAAGCTGCATAGTTGGATGAAAGCACATATACTGGTTCACTTATTAAGCATTTGTTGATGAAAGGCATACTGAGTCAATTTAATCAGCGTATCCTTATATTTAAAGGAAAAGCAGGTTATGAAAGGTTATGTATATGCTTATTCTTTTTTGCAGACTTGTATTTGTTATAGCACAATAATTAATTTGTTCTTAAATGCTATGGATTTATTCTAGCACAACAATGCGAGCAACAAGGCAGTACGCTTCCGCGTGTGCCAACTGGTAAATAAGCTGCTGAGTAAGATGGGGGAGGATGCGCAGATTGATGACGAGCTCTACGACCGCATATACGAGTGTATGCTGCAGCGATTGCGCGACCTCTTCCCCATTGTCCGCATTCAGGCGGTCTTCGCGCTAGCCCGTCTACAAGACCCGACTGATGAGGATTGCCCCATCATTAATGGTCAGTTAGATATAATACGTGGCCGAATTGGTAGAGCGCAGGCTTCCCATGTGGAAGGTCATAGTTGGATTCCTGGTCGAGTCAAACGAATGACATACAAAATTGATACTTGTCGCTAATTAGCCTAGCACTTAGCATTGCTAGGATAGGGCAAGGGCTGGTTAGCTCACTGTCAGGATAATGTGACTGAGTGGGAAATCGGGTCATGGTGCCAGTGTCCTGGTCTCCTAATGGGCAGCACTATAAAGTTGCCATGAGTGTGCACTGTCACAAGGTTTATTGATTGATTGATTGGTGGTTGCTTTACGCCGTGTTGGCGACATAGGCCATATTCACCCACTGTCACAAGTCGGTACCCGTCCTGATATGACCGTAGATATTACCCGAATGTAAAACTCAAACCAACATGCGGTTCTGAAAAACTTAGTACTGGACACGCTTCTGCGTTGACCATTGACTCTGCCTTGTAATCTATGTAACTCCAACTAATCTTTCCCTGCATGACGTCACAGAATGAGCTATTTGGGATCAAACCCAGTAGAGAGGGACTAATCTGTCTAAGAATAATACACTGAATATCCCAATGCTGTCCTTTTGTAGGTATAGGTGCAATTCAAGTAATATTTCTATTATTTGAACCCGTCCTGATATGACCTTGGATGTTGCCAGGACGTAAACCAACCTATAATTTGAATATTTTGGTTAAAATCTAGGGAATATTCATGCAAAGGAGTTCAGGCCCAAAACCGACATTCATTTTAGTTGTTCTCTGTAAAATAGAGTTTGTTGTGCTTTACAATTAAAGTCAATCAATTTCATATTGGGCAATGCATTATATAGGAGATGTGTGGTTTCAGCAAAGAACCGATTTGATTATTGGAATGATGGCAGCTTCAGCTCAAACCTGGTAGTCTATGGTTTCATTTCGGCCCGAATGGCATTTCACAGGTTTTGCACCTGAACTCTTCACATGTTTAAATAAGGTGACTTTTTTCAGGGTATTTGTTCTTAATGAGTTGTGACACAAACTTCGATGTTCGCCGGGCAGTGTTGACATGTATCGCCGCCTCCACCAAGACCCTCCCCACCCTCCTGGAGCGCACCCGCGACGTGAAGCCGGTTGTGCGCAGACTCGCCTACCAGGTGAGTCCTTAAAACAATGAAACAAAAACTACAAATCTACCATGTAAGGTCTCTTTTTTTTTTAAATTTAAAAGTTCGTCGCTAAAGAAAATACACTTTAATTGTATCAATTCCCGCGGATCCTTAAAGAGTCTTAAGTCGATTACTCAATTTTCAAGGCCTGATGAAAAGTCTTATATATGGTAACTTTTCTGTGAAAGGTCTTAAAACGGTCTTAATTTGGATTTGGCCACTGTAATATTTTGTCATGGTGTTTTACCAGCTATCTTCACAAAGCACAAATGCTGTAAAGCTGTAATGTCTCAAAGTTGACACTACGGACCATAATGTACTGGTCACAAATATGTACATTACATTTGCCTTGAAAATAGGTCTTAAATTGAATGAAAATTGGTATTAAAGTCTTAAAAAGGTCTTAAATGTGATTGGCTGATAGGTGCAGGAATCCTGTGTATAAACTAGGGTTCGCACATGTCGCCGAAACTCTTAGATGTCCCTGAATTTAGATGTTTTGTTCAATTACTCTCGAATGTCCTTGAATTTAACTGTGTGTTCTTGAGTGTTCTTAAATCCTCGTTCCACTGTGCTTAGCCCCAATCCCCCTTCTGTCTGCTTGCCAAGTTTGCTCAGTCTGCAAACTTTGGGTATCAGACTGTTGCATGTTCTTGAGTCTGATGGTTGACTTTTTCTATGAACCCTGGTATATATAAAGTAAGTTGTTTCGTGGTTTTTGTTGTTGTTTTTTTAAAATGGGAAATATGTTACTGAGAATGGGATTGGAACCCAAATTTCTACCATTCCGTGGCTGGCATCATAACCATTAGTCTATTCAGGCTTCCTGCCTGGTGCAATCTACCTACCCACGCCTACCTGTGCATTTGACATTTCACCTGGGGAAGTCATTGCACCTCACTACACTCGTCCCTGTGGAATTGTAAGTCTCATGCTTACAATTACAAATATCCAGGTAGCGCACTTAGTGTGCATACACAGGGATAATTCAACACTATACAGTGTGCACCTTGTACAGAATCCTGGTCACAGCACCAATGTCGCGGTTTAAAAATGTTGGAAAATAATGGTTCATGATCCTGAGAAAGTATTGGGAAATAGCGGCTAACTTTGGAGATTTGAAGTGAAAACTTGCACGATTAATTTTGGCATGTACATAAAAATTCGGACACTACAGGCTTCAGCGGTAACAGGCTTTTTTTTGTGTGTTTTTAATGAAATCGTCCTAGTATTCCCTTCTATGCAGCAAGAAATGCTTAATACATAACAGTATTTAAAGCTGCATAGTCCGATGAAGTATCAAATTTTCAAAACCAAACCAATTATCCAGAATTGATTCTACATATCTAACTTAGATACTCAGGCACTTATTAAACATTTGTTGCCATATAGAAGGGAATACTGAGTCAATTTAATAGAAGCTGTTACTGCTGAAGCCTATGGTGTCAGAGTTTTGGCATGCTTGCAAAAACTAATTTTACATGCCTGTGCTTCAAATATCTAAAAGGTTTACTATCTAATATAAAAGTTACTTCAGACTAAAGTAAGGTAAATTATAACATCAATTTAATGTATTTATCTAAAAGAAAATGACAGAAACTCAAAACCATCGGACTATGCAACTTTAAGTTGGGTATGTATATTATAATCAAATCTAGATAAGTGTGTTGGTTTCGATAATTTGATGCTTTCATCGGGCTAGCAGCTTTAATCAAGGAATGTAACACACACAAAAAAGAATTATTTGCATTGAAAACAGCCTGTAATTAATGTACTCGACTCTTGAAGGTGTTGGCGGAAAAGGTTCACATCCGGGCTCTGACCATCGCGCAAAGGATCACGGTACTCGAAAATGGATTGAATGACCGTGATGGTAAGTGATGGACCGTGGTAACATGTTATAAATTAGGTTATTTTTATACAGTGTGAAAAGGCCCTCCCTCCTTGTTCTCCCACCCCCCACCCCCGTCCACACACACACCCGCACTTACTTACCTCATCTATACTGTAATAGCAGCACAGTGTTTTCAGCGACCCACCATCTTATATTCGCCCATAACACTGAATTTATTATGGCTAACCCACTAACACACTAACCCCGTTCGCAAGCTACTAACCTCTACCTTTATACAATGTAATGTAAACGGCCGGAAGACCAGTGCATCGGTGCTGAAGAAATGTATATTCTGATGAATAAACTGTTTTACCAACTCCTCCACGAAACCGTGTAATTCTGCGAAAAGCAAAAACAAAGTAAAAGAAGATTGATTGATTGGCAAAACTATCTGTTATTTAAGACTGAATTGAAATCAAGCCGTATCCGTATCAGTTGTTATATCTGTACTTTGGTTAATTTCACTAGACAGCAATTGTCTATTCCCCACTACTACCACCGACAATCCTTATGTATTAATCGTTTTGACCGTAGATGTTTCCAGGCCGTTAAACTCCAACAACTAACTACTAATCGTTTCATATAAACATATTAAAAGGTACAATTGTTATGTAAGCAAATGAATGAAGGCTGTCATTGCATACACATGTGTGGAAGGTCAGGGGTTCAAATCCTGGCCAAGTAAAACCAGTGACGTACAAAATTGATACTTGTCGCTACCTAGCTGGCGGTCAGCATTACTAGGATAAGGCATGTACTGGTTAGCTCAGTATCAGGATAATGTGACTGAGTGAGATATCGGGTCATGGTTCCAGTGGTCTGATCAGTGGGACAGCATTATAAAGTTGCCATGAGTACGGACTGTCATAAGTCAGTACCCGTCCTGATATGACCATTGATATTGCTACAACATATAAAACCCACAAACAAACTAGTATCATTGCATGAACCTAATCTTTAATAGCATGTGAATAAGGTGATGTTTGCGGTTGCAGAAAGTGTGCGCGAGTCATGCACGACGCGTCTTCTGCAGGCATGGCTGCGGACATTCCAGGGAAACACACTTGACCTGTTGAAGTGCCTGGATGTGGAGAGCTGCATCCAGACCACGCAGCTCGTACTCACCGCACTCTTCAAGAAGACACCCGCTCACGAAGTGGTCACCAATTTTGACCTACTTGATGATAAGTACGTGCTCCAGGTTTCTACATGTCATCTAATAGTCATACTTTGTGTCAGTCAATATGGCCGAACCGGTAGAGCGCAGGCTTCCTGTACAGAAATGTTCGTTACCTTGGTGTTATCACTTTGTGCTGTCAGGTTGGTGGAAAGCCTAGTTTAAATCCTGTTCATTAATCTGGTGTTGTCGCTCTGCGCTGTCAAGTTTCTGAAGTCCGAAAACTCAGAAAGGCCTGCGTTTATGTTGAAGCCGGCCTGTTTGTTAATCTGGTGTCATCGTTCTGGGCTGTCAGGTTGGCAAAGTCAAGAGAACTCAGAAAAGCCTGCGTTTGTCTTAAAGCCACCCTGTTTGTTGATCTGATGTCATCGTTCTGTGCTGTCATGTTGGCAGAGTCAAAAGAACTCAGAAAGTGCTGCGTTTGTGTTGAAGCCATCCTGTTTGTTAACCTGATATCATCGTTCTACGTGGTCAGGTTGGCAAAGTCAAGAGAACTCAGAAAGGCCTGCGTTTGTTAAGTGTTTAAAACCTGTTCGTTAACCTGATGTTGTCGCTGTATATTGTCAGGTTGGTGATGCCGGTGGAGAACTTGAGCTGTGAGAGCGTGCTCTACTGGCGCGTATTGTGTGAGCACCTCTCAAAGCTCAGCAGTGAAGGAGAACTGCTCTTGGAAAAAATCCTCCCCCTTCCCACTGCATTCGGAGCATACCTGAACCAGTAAGTTAACAATAATTATATACCAAGATTTTGTTCTGGTATCCCTTTTTATAGAACTCACAGGGCTGTAAAGGTGATGGTTAAACGAAAATGGACAGAATACAAGTTAAACACTTCTCGTCGTGAATATGGCCTTTGTTGCTGACATGGCATAAAACAATCAATCAATCAATCAATCAATTACAGGACTGATAAATGAACATAGGGAATGTATTCCACCATGGCAGAAAATTTAGATCGAGAAAATCTGTTGTTTTAATTATAGTATTTTCAGCTAATAACTTATGTTGACACTGATTTGTTATATCAACATTTGATTAAATCATAATAGTTTTACCTGAGTGACACCCCAGACCCACAACTCCCGTTGTACTGAACCTGTATGACTGCAAATGTTGAAAACTTTGGCTGACCCACTCATCTCATTAGGCTAGGGACATTCTCAGTGATTACGTCTCCGTTTGTCATTGCGCAGAGTGGTGGAGTCGATGAAGTGTGAGGATGACCTTGAGGAGCAGTTGACAAATGAGTTCATTCTGCACCAGCTGCTGGAGATGATTGCCGTGCTGGACCTGTCCGATGAGGCTGGTCGGTAAGTAGGTGCCAACAGTGGTGATGCGAAGCAAATGAGATGGTCCAGTGGGCAGGGCGCCAGCATCCCATGTGGCGGGTCGCAGGGTCAATCTTCGGCTGAGTCAAACCAAACACATACATTGTTGATACTGGGTCATTCTCTGAAACTGGGTGCTAATGTGTGACTTGGAAACCGAAAGTGAAAACCTTACCAGGAAGCATTCCTAATGATAGCAGAATCCATGTTCATATGACGGTTTACATGTTGTGCATATGCCAGAGTTGATTAAAAAAAATGCTATTTAACTCTTTGATTTAGATTTTGATCTTATACAAATTGAGCAATATATTAAAATTATTTGTGTAACATGGAAATCAAACACGCATCCAGAACATCATTTTAGCATACATAACTAATTCAAACAAGATTGTATTGGTTACAGTTAAGCAAACAAGGTTATGTCTTACAAGAAAACGGTTTGGGTAAATGCATGGTGTTGATGTGTAAATTTAGCAACGCAGCTGGTATGTTCAGTAGCTTTATTAATTGCTTGCACCACTTTTGCTGCGCAGGAGAGTGATCGGTTCTCTGCTGCACGACCTGATGGTGTCTGACCTTACGACCCACTCTGTGATGGCGACCCTTGTTGAGCGCTACCAGCAGTACCAGAGGGACCCAGTGGTACGCATCAACGTCTTCTGCGAGATCATCGCAGACATTCGAGAGCCTATCACTCACATGGAAGATCCACTAGGCACAGATGAAAAGAGGCAGCTTGAGATGAAGGTGAGCATAAATATCATTTGCTTTCTAATTGCAGTTTTTATGGGTTTTTGCACCTCATTCCTCATTTCTATAGTGTGCCTCATGTTTCTTTATTACTCTCATGTTTCTCTATTGTCTCCTGTTTCTCTATTCTGCTTCATGTTTCTCTAGTGTGCCTCATATTTCTATTGTCTCTCATGTTTCTCTGTTGGAGCTCACGTTTCTCTTGTGCCCCTCATATTTCTCTATTCAGTGTTGTCCCTCATGGTTCTCTGTTGCACCTCATGTTTCTATAGTGTCCCTCATGTTTCTCTATACCTCCTCACGTTTCTCTGCTTGTGCCCCAGATGGCCAAGGTGCTCGTGAAGCTTCTCCAGAGGAAGGAGGAGTTGTCAGATAGTGTCACGAAGCAGGACTTTGTCAGAGCTGCCGCAGTAAAAGCTGAAGTGGAGCAACTAGAGGCGGAGAAGCGTCAACATGCAGAGCAACTCGAACAGCCGCAGACACAGGTTTCACTATTGTCTTTCTCTATCATACTTTTTTGCAACACCTCCTGTGACATTACTTTTTATTATTATTGAGTTTATTATTATTATTATACACCAGACGCGGTGGCCGAATCGGTAAACCGCAGGCCTCCCGTGCGGAATGTTGGTAGTTCAAATTCCTGGTCGAGTCAAACCAATGACATATCAAATTGATACTTGTCGCTTCCTAGCCAGGTGCTCAGCATTATTAGGATTGGGCAAAGACTGGTTGGCTCAGTGTCAGGATAATGTGACTGAGTGGGATATCAGGTCATGGTGCTGGTGGCCTGGTCTCCCAGTGGGGCAGCACTATAAAGTTACCATGAACACACACTGTCAAAAGCTGGTGTCCATCCTGAAGACCTTAGACATTGCCAGGACGTAAAACTTGAACAACCAACCATTATTATTATTATTATAATTATTGTTACATATGTGCAGTTTATGCTTTCGTTAACGCAGGAGGTGCGCATGGAGAGAAGCGACTCGGCCACCCTGCTCAAGTGTATGTCCATCGCAGCTGCCATGTTGGCCACTGTTCACTTTCGATCAATTCCCGCATCTCTGCAAACACTCATTGAAACGCTGGTAAGACCAATAGTTTATATATAAAAAGTCCATCCACACTGACAAATGATTCCGGATTCGCACGTGTCACCAAAAGTTTTGAAATTAGATTTGTAGTTCAAGTACCCTAAAATGTTCTCGAATTTAACTTTGTGGACTTGAATGTTCTTGAATCTGGTGTCCCAACTTTTTGTATGAACCTTGATTGTAACGTGGCAGATGATATTTGAGATGAATTTGTTTTTGACACATTCCTGTCAGTTACTTTTGTGGAATTGTTTTCCCAACATTATTTACTTTTGAGTAGATTGTATACAATTTTGGTATCAAAATTATGCGTGTTCTACTTGAAAATGTTCTTGAGACCGTTCTTGATGGAGTTAACTCACTTGGTCAATTATGAACACTGCTATGATTACTGTTGTATACTAACAGTCCAACTGATTGTTAATGCTGGTGTAGTAGTCTGCACTGACCTCTCAGGCAAGTAACCACATAGACAGGCAGGCATGGGTAGTGTGTTGATAATAGGGAGCCTAGGTGGTGTAATGGCTAGCACACTGGCCCGGAAAGCCTAGGTGGTGTAATGGTTAGCACACCGACCCGGAATGCATAGAGATGTGCGTTCGAGTCCCGCTCTGGGCGCAATATTTCCAATTTTCATCACCCCCATGACACTGGCTTTGTAAATTTGTTGTCTCTGCCTCCTTGAAGAACCTTTTTTAACAAAAATTATCCCAATAATTTGAGGGTACAGAGTCGTACCCTTTGAAAATCTAAGGGTACAGAATTTTACCCCCATTTTACCCTCTGGCAAAAACCGTGACTGGATACAAAAGCTGGTTGTTGTCTGTCAGCTGCTGCCCGGGGTACAGAATGATGATCCGGCTGTGCGCAATATGGCAGTGAGGGCGCTAGGTCTGTGCTGCCTGATGAAGCTGGACATCGCCAAGAAGTATCTTGTCCTCTTCATCACCGTAAGTTTCTTTCGCTCTTTCAGCTTAACGGCATTTACCATCATTAGGGGTCATTAAAGACCTAGTAACCGTCATGGTTTGCCGAGGTTGTACATCCTGGCACCATCTATGGTCATAACAAGATAGGTACCGACTTGTGACAGTGCGTGCTCATGGTGCCTTTATAGTGCTGTCCCACTGGGAGACCATACCATTATCCTGATACTGAGTAGCAAGCTAGGTAGTGGCAAGTATCAATTTTGTACGTCATTGATTTGACTCGGCCGGGATTCGAACTCCCGATCTTCTGCATGGGAAGCCTGCGCTCCTACCATTTAGGCCACTGTGTCTCATGCATGAGACCTAGAAACCGTCATGAGACCGAGTAAAACCACTAAAGACATACCAAATTGATACTTGTCGCTACTTTGCGTGGTATTTAGCATTGCTAGTGTATGGTAATTACTGATTGGTTCAGTGTTATAATGCGATATTGGGTCATGGTACTGGCAGCATGGTATTCCACTGTAGCAACACTATAAAACTGCCATTAGCGTGCACTGTCCGAAGTCGGCATCCATTCTGATTATAACCTTAGGTCGTGTTACCATTAGAATTTATTTTGTATACTTCTATCCCTTGGTTATTCTTCTAATTGGTTATTCAGATTTTTCCCCAGTAAAGATTACTATATGTATCGCAATGTTTTTTTATTTCTGTGTGTGTAGGAGGGGAGGTTACTGTATTGTGCATGAACACAGTTTAATGTACACAAATGCTAATGTAGGTATGGACTATTATAATTTTCACACAATTTATTCTTTTTTCATAGAATCAAATGTTGACAAGTCTGCTGAGCATATATAACTTACAATTAAAGAAGTTTGTTTGTTCTTTGGCTAGATCTCACAGCTTGATGTAGATGTGGTCAAGGTGACCTCCCTGAAGGTCATCTTTGACCTTCTGCTGGCCTTCGGCTTGGACACTCTTGGCGTCTCTGGAACAAGCACAGCAGAAGCTGGTGAGGGCGTGGACTCGGACCAAGAAGAGAATGAGGGCATGGACGACACGTCGTCAACCAAGTCGAAGGAGAACACGTCACAATCTCTCCTTTTCATCCTCACCGAGTTGCTGAACAGTGAGGTAGCGTTTGTTTGTGTTTTTACGATGGTGCTGTAAACGTACTGTGTTATATATAGTTCCTTTCTCAGGGGTGAAAGATCTTTTTTATATTTACCAATTAACATTAAAGTTGCATAGTCCGATGGCTGTTGACTTTTTGCTGAGTTTAAACAAAATAATTACATCAGTTTGATCATTATAATCTACCAGAGATGAAAGACCTCCGCGGTTTGGCAGATTTCAGGGATTTCTTATATTCACCGATTAACGTTAAACAAAATTCCAAAAGATGGGATGTATATGACAACAGTTGGGTGGTTCGAATCTTGTTCTTATATGACCTTAGATCTAGTTAGAACATAAAACCTAAGCAAGAAACTGCTAGATATGGACGATAATGCAGTCACAACAAGACTAGTTGAGGCCTGACTTCCGGTATTTTTCCGCGATTCCCTGACAATGCTAAGCCTATGGGAGAATATCAGCATTTCCGCTTTTTTTCCCGGAGACCACTTTCATCCCTGATCTACTTAACTTGAAGTGAGTTTTATGGCAGATGGCTTATTTTGAAGTTATTTGAAGCAAAATCATTAAAAATACTTTCGGCAAGCTTGCCACAAGTCTTGGGAAGGAAGTTAAGTTTTGACACAGTTTCCAATCTGGTCGTGATCACGTGGTACACTGACCTAATTAATGAGGTCACAGCTATAAACAAGCAAACTGCAAACTTCTTAGGCTAAGAAGCTTCAGCTTTGGGATACACACTCTAACTTGTAATGAGTGCAAAAAAGGAAGTAGACCTTATACATGGTCGACCTAAGATTAAGAAACACCAAACTGGATATGCCAAAAAAAAAGAGGAAATAAATGAGTTGCAGAAATTCCGAGATAGGACTCGGGGTGTTTCTTTTTGTTGCTATATGTGTGTCCACGATGGACCAAGCTGCGTGAAGCATATGAGGGGAGTTGCTAACTAACTGACTTTGCAGTGATGGGGGGAATATTGACTAATTACTGCCATAATGCAAATGGATTTTTACCTAAAACCTAATTTATTGTGTCAGCTGTGGTGTTCTCTGTGGCAGAGTGGTTAGAGTGTCTGACATTTTACTAGGTCGGACTCCTAATCTGAAGGTCGGCGGTTCAATTCCCCGTGCCCCCCACCTCTGCCAATTTGGATTTCCACCGCTGTGTATAACTTACAGCATCATCAAAGGCCGGTTGCTCTCATACCATGTCTATATGGTGTGGGAGGTTAAAAATCCCTTGGGTCGGTAAAAGTGTAGGCTCAGGCTTTCTATCGACAAACTGTCTAATGGTGAAAACAAGTCTATTCAGACTTATCCATGATAGGCACTATAAATCTTCAAGACAAGCTATATAATTTGATCAACATCACAACGAAATGTAGGAGGAACGTAACAGCGTAACACTAACAGCATAACGTAACGTAGAACACGGCCAATGAGTAAACATCCTGATTCAAACACTTTCACTTCACAATCAGTGATACTTTATGTGTATTATAATGGATTATAATAACTATCAAGTGAGTAAGATAATGTCACAAGTTATCTTTCTAATGAGAAGAAAGGTCGATCACAGAAGCTGTACTTGAAAGAAAAAAAAGCAGAGCTTTGTTTTGGGGAGTGTTTCAGTCCAGGTCACGTGGTCTGTGAAATCAGGTCAAGACCGCCGCAAGGCTCTGAGAGGTCACAAAATTGACCTGCATGTTTTAGATTTTTCTGAGGCATATGGCTTCCTTCAGTTGTGTGAATTACGTGATTGTAAAGTGAGATTTATTCCATAACGGTAGCACCAATTGATAAGGGAGGGCACCACTATCTAAGTTGGATATTTAAGATCAAATTTAGGTAAGTATCTTGGTTTTGAAAATATATTGATATCAGACCATGCAACATTAAACAAAATGCAATGGATGAGTACCGACTTGTGACACTGCACTCAGTGACTTTATTGTGCTGTTCCACTGGCAGACGAGGCCGCTGGCACTATGACCTGATTTCCCACTCAGTCACATCACCGTGATACTGAGCTAACCAGTCCTTGTCCTATCCTATTAATGTCGAGTGCCAGGTTAGGTAGCGACAAGTATAAATTTTGTACGTCGTTGCTTTGACTCAGCTGGAATTCAAACTCCCACCCCCCCACACTGGAAGCCTGCGCTCTTACCAATTCGGCGACTACATCCAGTCAGTTTAATGACAACTTCATATGGTACTAATGTCGTTCAGGGCTAACAGAAAGCGCCTTTGTGTCAATCTTAGATGCGTGCATTAAATGCCAATATCTTCCTGTGCTCGGTGTACCCAGGTGTCTGAGCTGAGGACCACAGCCGCTGAGGGTTTGGCGAAGCTGCTGCTGGCTGGGCGCATCATCGCCCCGAAGCTCATCTCACGCCTGCTGCTGCTCTGGTACAACCCTCTTACTGAAGATGACACCCTGCTTCGCCACTGTCTTGGCACCTTCTTCCCCGTCTATGCCTTCGCAAGCATGTGAGTTGTAAATTTGGATTGTTAACCCACCACCACCCTCTCCAGGGAGCAGACCCATTTGCAGGCTGAGCTCAGTGAAGGGCCATCTCAAGTTTTCAACATTTTCACGGTTATACAAAGCGTACTATTTTCCCATACCCCACCTCCTCCCCCCAAAGTATTACACATCAACATTTAATTACTTTGTTAAACACAATGTTATAAATATCAACATTTTAGTAAATGATAAAAGTTGTACTTGACTGACACCCCCCACCCCCCAGATCGTATGCTTTGTATGACCATGAAAATGTTCAAAACCTTGGACCGCCCGGGAAGCTTCGGAAATTCAAAATAAGCCTTTGAAAGTACTTGAAAATAGAACTCTCTCTTTTTAAAAAAAAAAGGGGGTTTTGGAAAGTTATGGAAAATCATGAAACGGCAATATTGTAATGGTTTGTTTATTTTGCGTATCATATTGCGTGCGCGTATTTTTACCCCAAAATATGCGATGTCACTTCTAAAAATACCCAAAACATATATTTCCAGAACTAAATGGGTTTAAAATGGTGGCTGATTGCATTGGGAAATGGTGGCTTATAGTACTAGAAAGTTATGGAATTGTTTATGTTCAGCCAACAAAATATATAGAACCTCTGTCCTATTTCACTATTTTGGTATGTTCCACTTCTAGGTTTGCATAGTCTTGGAAATACCTAGAATTTGATGATATCTCTATGAAAGTCCTTTAATTTGAAAATGTCTCCTTTTAAAAATTTCTTTGTTATTTTAAAGAAAAAGAAATGCTGGAAACTTTACCAGGAGCCTTGAAAAGCGCTAAGATGTACCCCAAAAGCAGGATGCCAGAAAAAAAAGTTGATCGCTATTAAAATCAG
Organism: Branchipolynoe longqiensis; assembly: GCA_030323885.1. Lineage (NCBI taxonomy): Eukaryota > Metazoa > Annelida > Polychaeta > Phyllodocida > Polynoidae > Branchipolynoe > Branchipolynoe longqiensis. Next base: position 27,969,835 of record CM059190.1, on the reverse strand, counting down.
AATCCCCTGTGGACCATTGTGAATTTTTAAGAATTGATGTGGACACTGATGAATGCCATTAACACTCATGTGCCGTTCTTTCAGCGCAAACCAGGAGCTCGTGGTGGAGGCCATCCTGCCGACATTGCGGACTCTGGTGAACGCGCCAGCCTCGAGTCCGCTCGTAGAGATAGACATTAACAACGTAGTGGACCTGCTCACACAGCTCACCAATGCGAACCACCTCTACACCACCAAGACGGCCGACTTGGTAAGCACACCTTGTTAATTACCATAAGACATCGGCTGGGGGATATTTTTATTTAAAGTTTCATAGTTTGATGAAGGTGTAAAAATGTTGAAAAGCGAAACACTTATCTAGATTTAAACGAACATGCCTAACTTAGATGTTGGTCTGCTTATTAAGCATTTGCTGCTTCTTAGAAAGGGAATACTAAAGCCGTGTTCACACGGGCGATGTAAATCGATTCGTAGAAATCGACTTGTATAGTTCGGGTTACATTTCGCGTGTGAACGGCCGGATTAGGGCTGAATCGATTCCTGTGATGTAGATAATGTAAACCACCTGTGGAGGTCGATTACGTGAGTCGATTTCTGTGAACCGATTTATTTTGCCCGTGTGGACGCACTGAGGCGGATTAAGGAAGTGACACGCATGCACAGTCGAGACCTTAGTTTGTTGACTTTCCGGTCGATCAACAGCGCATATTATATAATTTAGTCTATGAAGCCGCTAGCTGGTCACAGATATTTTTTTCATCATTTATCTTAATGTTTTCACTGCCCAGCAGAAGTTTTGATCGTTCCAAACCAATACGATTCAGTCCATACATATCTAGGTCGAACCCACTCTCTCGTGGTGACGTCGCCTAACCGAAAACTGGCGCTGGTCAGACTGGACTTGCTCATGCGCAGATATCGATTTCCGGCCCAAGTAGTGCCCGTGTGAACGGGCCGCTAATTCGATTCCTAGTATTCGCCTTGTCTAAATCGATTTATCATTTTCCTGTGTGAACACGGCTTTAGCCAATTTAATAGAAACTGTTACTGCTGAAGCCTATGTGGTCATACTTTTGTCAAGCACGCCAACATTAATTTACAGATAAAATATCTCTTTAAGTTAGTCATTTCAAAGCAAAGTTACAAACTAAAGTATGGTCGATTATAATTGATTAACCTAATTTATTTTTGCATAAAGTTACAGAAACTCGAAATGGAAATGAAAAATGTTGGTGGCCATTTTTATTTGAATATGGCAGCCACCAGATGGCACTGTTTTTTGGGTCTTTAAAAAAAAAAAATCCTTAGGTGTCATTGTACCACCGTGGGAAGTGTCATGCTTTCCTGAGGATGAAGAAGTGCACGGTTATTCTGTTTAGCCATTTTACTAATGGTAAGTTTGGCAATAATCGCTCATTTTGTCATTGCGCTTGTGGTTGAATATCCTGCAGGAGTCGACTTGTCATGATGCGTTGGCGGTGAAGCTGTGTAACGAGATCCTGAGTGAGCTGCAGAAGGACGACTCCTGCAGTATCCGCCCTTTGTGTCGTGCCCTTGGTGCCCTCGAACTCACACCCGCCTTCTCCGGACTCCGCGACCTAGCTGGCCTCGCCGACGGAATACTGGAGGTATTTGCTTTTTAATGCCATTTAACTCAAAATAGAGGGTCACTGCATTGTTGATGATTTCCATAATTTTAGTTGAGAAAGCAGGGAGCTTCTTATAGGTCGTTAACTCTGCCAGAGGATCATGGGTAATTTTATACCGGAAGTCAGGTTTTCTGTTTATTTTGGAGGTGACTTTCTTCCTTGTTAAGGCCCATAGTGCAGCAGATATGTGCAATATTTCGACATAATTATGGGTTTGATGATAAAAGCATGGCATTTGGCACACAGTTAGGACATACCACTAGGAATATTTTTGAATATAGGGACATCGCATATTTTGTCCCATGGTAGCTGTAGTGGCCATTTTACAAAATGGCGGCCACACTGTGATGGGTTGGATGAGGGACAGGTTCCAATGTCAGTAGAAGACTGGTGTGCTAGCCGAGCTTATACAAGTCCAGTTCAAGTTCTGGTCGATCATCCTGCAGCTGAAACTGGAAATCATGATCTACGTGAGATCGCTACGCGAGGGTGACTTCATGCTCTACATCAATGCCTTGACCAAGATTGTACCCTGGTTCTTTGCCCTGGGCACACAAATTACGCAATGTGGATTCCAGTTCACTTGCGTGACATGGTGGCACTCGAAAACAATCATCTAGATGTGTTCACAGAGTTCATCGCTGGAAACTCACAATGAAGAAGACCAGGCACATGAGCAGAATAACGAGAATGACTGAGAATCCTGCAGCATTGCGGCGTTGGATGGTGTCCGGTCGTGAGATGGCAAGAGTGATTGCAGAGTTCCAAGCCACAGCGGAGATGAGAACAAAGAAGACTGATTCCAGGCACCATGAGCAGACAAAGCATACACAGCTGGCATTTGCTTGAGATGTGAACCCCTTCTGTGATGACAGCAATGATCTCCTGGTACTAGACAGCAGGGACCTGGCAGACCCAGCAGTCATCAACATTGTGCGCCAGATTGAGAAGCTGGGACAGGAGCAGTACCACACATATGTCAATGAGTGGTTTGTGAACCGGACGAAGCCCATCAATGACCCAATCAGGAGAAACAACCTTCCTCTCTTCAGCCAATCTCCGTCAGAGAGAAATCAAGAACCCAGCTTCAGCTGTCGTCGCTCAAGAATGCCTGCACCCTATTCTCCTTGTTGTTCATTGCATCCCAGATGCGTGATGGAGTTCTCGACGACTTCTTTGCTCATGAGAACCATGCCTGTCCCCCTGCCCTGTCACAGATGGGCAAAATGAGACTTGGCAAAAAGTCTGACCTCGTGGGATGCTTCGAAGATAGGATCCCTCCACAACAGAATGTTGCCAGTCCTCACGTTGAAGTCATCATCCTTGATGGAGCAGCTATCACCAACATGCTGCCACCTGGTGGTGCGAAGACCTTCTCTGACTATGCAACACAGGTTTTCTTGCCGTACATCACATCTCAGCTACAGGATGCAATCAGAGTGGATGTCATCTGGGATGAATACCTGCCAGACAGTTTGAAGGCCGAGACTCAAACAAAGAGGTACAGGCATCCCGAGACGAGTCGAGCCATCTATTTCTATACCATGAAACTGGCAGGCCTTCCTACGGATCGACGAGAACAAGGTGGAGCTGTTCTCCTTCTTAGCGACGAGAGTAGCTGCTCAAGAGACAGAAACACATCATCAGCACTCTCCACAAAGACAGAACACAACCATAACCCCTTTGTATAGGTCAACTGGGGATTGCAGACCCCATCTACTACCATGATTTAATACCCAAGGAGAATATTTCGTTAGCTGATAAGATCCAACTACATAATGTACATGTGTAAACGGTGGTTGGCATTAATGTACGTTTGATGCTCGGGTTGCTCACCTAGATCGCCTTTGTCCACATGGGGGATTGTTATATTTTAATATGATGTAGACATGTACCCACTGATAATGTTAAGGTAATAGATAAATGTAAGATAATATGTAAGGATAAATGCCCTTCCACAGTGGCAGTGCAGTTTATTGTTAAACCGATCATTTTCAGGTGGCAAAATATGGACAAAACTCTTTTTTTTTAAAACAACTAATTTTGCATAATTGTTGCCTAATGTGCCAAATAAATCAGTTATGTAAGGTGTATGACCTTTAATTGGCATCCCAGATTATATTTTAAGTGATATTGCATCACTTGCATGCATGCATCTCCAGTTAAAAAACATGCACAACTCCTACAGATTATGTGTTATGTAATACCCGACCATGGCCATTTTGTAAAATGGTTGCCATTTTGGCCCTTGGAGGAAATTGCAATGTCCCGATATTAAAAAAATCTTCCTAGTTGTGTGTACTAAATGTGAGCCAAATTCTGTGCTTTTATCATCAAACCCACAACCTTTGCACATCCCTGCTCCACTACCAGTAACACTACGGCTTTCGACCGTTTGCGAGCACTTTGCAACCACTTTGGACAAAAGAACCCAGTCACCGGCGACGTCCTTGTGACCATCCGTCCTTCCATCCCTCCCTCCCTCCCTCCCTCTCTCCCTCCCTCCCTCCCTCCCTCCCTCCCTCCCTCCCTCCCTCCCTCCCTCCCTCCCTCCCTCCCTTCATCAATCCATCCGTCCATCCACCCCTCTCCCTCCATCCTTCCCTCCATCCTTCCCTCCCTCCCTTACCAAAAGTCAAATTGCACTTTTTTGGTTTAGAAGTGTCCATCCTAAGTTTTTTTTTTTAAACCCAACAAAAAGTATCAAAATACTTCACCTAATGCATTTATAAAAATAATTTATATATATATATATATATAAGTAATTTTTTTAAACAGTTTTTATGCTAAAGATATCAAAATTATGTTACAGACTCTGAAGGACAAGGTGAGCAGAAAGACTGTGCAGAGGTTTGGTGTCACCGTGAAGCGGCTGCTGGGTGAGACGGTGGTGACCGGCGACAGTCAGGAGGCGGATGGTGAAGAAGACGAGACAAGAAGCACTGATGAGAAGGTGGTGGATGACATGGACACTGTGGTCCGGAGAGATGCCGACAGCAGTGCGCCTTCCATTCAGAGCCGGAGCCCAGCAGGTGAAACCAGCAATAGGACTCCAGCACGCGCAACCAGGAGCAAACACAGCCCAGTGCCTTCCACAAGCGAACGTAACCCAGCAGTGGCAAAGAAGAGCCCAACACACATCTCAGTCGACACCGAAAGCGAAGAATGGCCCACGTCGACCGAGTCGCTTTCGAAGACATCCTGTTCTGTCCCAAGTGGTGTATGTCATGTGTCCTAATTCAACTAGTGCAGTGCCTCAGTTACAAGTTAGTTGATAGGGTGGCTCTGAATTCAGGGCTCTCTCTACTCTTCTGTGTACTGGTGTTCCCTGTAGACACTAGCTGGCGCCACCCTCGGGGCTAGCTACTTATCTATTTAACCTATGTATCTTGCTTATTTATCTACTTCCTTTGTGCTTTGGATGTTCTATGTATTGTCAAACTACCCAGTGGCATTGTGTCCTACCCCTGCCTACAAGTGTCCACCTGTGTTTATATGCCAATTCTCACTATTTGAGTCTACACATCTAACTTAGATACTGGTGCACAATTTAACCAGTGGTCCACAACTGGTTCATCAAAGGTTGTGGTATGTGCTGTCCTGTCAGTGGGGAAAGTGCATATAAAAGACCCCTTTCTGCTTATCGGAAAGCGCAGCCTATGTGGCGGAAGCAGGTTTCCTCCAAAGAAATATGTCAGAATGACTATATGTTTGAAGTCCAATAGCCAATGATAAAAATCAATGTGCTCTAGAGGCGTTGTTAAATAAAACAAACTTTCCTTTTTTTGGTGCACAATTTAATAGACCCTGTTACTGCTGAAACCTATGGTGTCAGAACTTTGACATGGATGCCAACATTAATTTAGCATGTTTTCACTTCAAATATCTCCTAAGTTAGCCATTTAAAATGAAGTCTGCTTCAAAATAAAATAACAGATTATAATGATCAACCTAATAATATATTTATATTAACAAATATGGTAGAAACTCAAAACCATTAGATTATGCAGCAGCTGTCCATGCTTGTTTAAGATTTGTATTCCGACCCCCCCCCCCCTTTTTTTAAATGTTTTATAACACTGTACTTGGTATCGCCACAAGCTGGTAGTTACATGGTTTGTTGCAACCATTCTTTTCTTGTTGGCAGGCGGTCAGTGCTTCGGGTGATCGCGAAGTCATCACTACCACAGTTTCCACACCGAGCACGAGCCGAACAACCCTGGGGCCTCTCGAACACAATCAAACCCACGCACAAAGTCCCAAGGCGGTGCCGGATACAGGTAGAGATTAAACGGTGATAGTTGCATACACAATCAAAACTGTGTACAAAGTGCCATGGCAGAGCCAGATACTGGTAGAGATTAACAGGTATGTGATTTCTCCGGTTTTAACCGGAATTCCGGGGTTTTTTTGGCCGCCGAAACTGGAATTCCGGGGTTTTTTTGGCCGCCGAAACTGGAATTCCGTTTTGTTTGTTAAATTCCGTTTTTTTCCCCGCCGAAACACAGTAAAACCTCCCTAACCGACCACCTCCACAGATCGACCACTCCCCTATATCGATCACGTTATTTGGGTTCCAACAATACCATAACTCCCTAAACTGACCACCTTCCTAAATCGACCACTTAAACTCGGTCCCAAGGTCGGTCGATTTAGAGAGGTTTTACTGTATTTGCATCCTTCTCGCGACTCAGTGGGATGATGTGTGTCCCCAACATAACCTAAACAAAAATTTCAGGGTTTTTTCCTGCACCCAATCACATGCCTGGATTAAATGGTTATAGTTGCATACAGAATCAAATCTGCGCACAAAGTCCCAAGGCGGAGCTGGATACGGGTAGTGATTAAACGGTTACAGTTGCATACACAATCAAAGCCGCGCACAAAGTCCCAAGGCGGAGCTGGATACGGGTAGGGATTAAACGGTTATAGTTGCATACACAATCAAAGCCGCGCACAAAGTCCCAAGGCGGAGCTGGATACGATAGGGATTAAACGGTTATAGTAGGGATTAAACGGTTACACAATCAAAGCCGCGCACAAAGTCCAAAGGCAGAGCTGGATATGGATAGGGATTAAACGGTTATAGTTTAATCCCTATATTATGTATTAACTTTTGTATGGTCAGTAAATGATTCTAGCATCCTCACAGAGTTGCAGCATTTCCGGAGGATGGCTTTAGCATTTCTGTATTTGTCCTTAAAAAGAGCTATTTTGAGTCCTGAAAAGTACTAGGAAAAAACCTGTTATAAAGAGTGTGAACCAAGACAGGTACTACTGGAGACTGGTTTATTTACTTGTTTAAATTAAACCAAAAGCTTAATATAAAATGGCTTTCGTGGTACAATGCATTATTAGATAATTGATTCACTAATGAAATTTCTTGAATTGCACGTCTTTAAACTAATCATTGTGATTAAATGTTATTTATATTTGCTTTTTTCTTTCCTTTTTTTTGCAGAGGAAACCGTTGCACTAACTAAGGAAATATCGAAAACAACGAAAAGCTCAAAGACAATGAAGCCACCGAAAAGAACAACGAAGGAAAGACAAAAAATTCTCGCACAGCCGGATATAAGCAGCAGGTACATTAGTTGTAGTGAAAGTCAGGTGCCAAACCTGCATGTAGCGCCTTCTTTCAGATTTCAATGCCAATCTAGACATTCTGTGATAATTTAAAGGCGATGGTTGAATAAAAAACAAGCAATTCTCGCCATGAATATGGCCTATGCTGCAGACACGGCGTAAAGAAACCATCAATTAATCAATCAATCAAACAAACATGGATAATTTCTTTGTTTCTATCCTTATACTAGGGGATGGTTTATTTGTACTATTCAAATGGAAAGCTAAAAGAGGTATATTTTACTCAGAAAAAAAACATATTTGTCGCAGCCATGTTCGGTGTTGCTGGTGTGAGCCTGGAAGGAGGACGTCAAATATAATATATGTTTTGGACATTTTAATGTCTATAGCAGTTCACAATGAAAGTGTCATACGTTTATATATGAAATGTGGAGATGAGATTTACGATATAGTTCTAGTCAGGATGATAGTAGTGTACGATACGATATCATGTCAGGCAGATCATGAAATGTGGAGATGAGATTTATTATATGGATCATGTCGGGCCAGTAGTAATATATGATACAATATCAAGTCAGGCAAATCGTGAAATGTGGAAATGAGATTTATGATATGGTTCATGTTGGGTAAGTAGTAATATATGATACAATATCAAGTCAGGCAGAGAGTGGAATGTGGAGATGAGGTTTATGATATGGTTCATGTTGGGTAAGTAGTAATATATGATACAATATCAAGTCAGGCAGAGAGTGGAATGTGGAAATGAGATTTATGATATGGTTCATGTTGGGTAAGTAGTAATATATGATACAATATCAAGTCAGGCAGAGAGTGGAATGTGGAGATGAGGTTTATGATATGGTTCATGTTGGGCAAGTAGTAATATATGATACAATATCAAGTCAGGCAGAGAGTGGAATGTGGAGATGAGATTTATGATATGGTTCATGTTTGGCAAGTAGTAATATATGATACAATATCAAGTCAGGCAGAGAGTGGAATGTGGAGATGAGGTTTATGATATGGTTCATGTTTGGCAAGTAGTAATATATGATACAATATCAAGTCAGGCAGAGAGTGGAATGTGGAGATGAGGTTTATGATATGGTTCATGTTGGACAAGTAGTAATATATGATACAATATCAAGTCAGGCAGAGAGTGGAATGTGGAGATGAGATTTATGATATGGTTCATGTTGGGCAAGTAGTAATAGATATACCAGATGGGATGGCCGAATGAGTTAGAGCGTCCGTCTCCCATGTTGGTAGACTATGGGATCGTGGACTCGAACCCTGGTCGAGTCAAACCGATGACTTAAAAATTGATACTTGTTGCTTCCTAGCCCGGCGCTCGCCATTATTAGGATAGGGCAAGGACTGGTTGGCTCAGTGTCAGGATAATGTGACTGAGTGGGATATCAGGTCATGGTGCTGGTGGCCTGGTCTCCCAGTGGGGCAGCACTATTAAGTCGCCATGAGTATGCACTGTCACGAGTCGGTACCCGTCATGATATGACCTTAGATGTTGCATAAACAAAGTAGTAATATGTGATACAGTATCAACTCAGGCAGATCGTGGAATGTGGAAATGAGATTTATTATATGGTTCATGTTGGGCAAGTAGTAATACATGATACAATATCCAGTCAGGCAGATCATGGAATATGGAGATGAGATATACGATACAGTTCTAGACAGGACAGTAATAGTGTATGAAACAATATCATGTCAGGCAGATAATGGAATGTGGAAATGATATGGTTTATGTCGGGCCAGTAGTAATACAGGTACGAAACCTATTATCCGGCTTCCAGAAATCTGGAATTCCCAGAAAATTGGCAATTTTTAAACTGGTTAAATTCAATTTAGTTCTTTGTGTTGCACTGTTTATTTTATATTTTAAGTAGACATTTAGGCTGTCTCCAGAAAACCGGAAAATCCAGAAATCCAGGCCACTTCCGGTCCCATGCTTGCCGCATATTTTGTCCAGTACCGGTATATGATACAATATCAAGTCATAGAATATCTAGATACGATTTATTATATAGTTCAAATCTAGGCGGAAGTAGTCTACAATGTCAAGTAAAGCAGATCATCGTATATGGAAATGAGATTTCTGCCAGTGTATGATACAATATCTATTCGAGCAGATCATGGAATATGGAGATGAGATAGATATATGGTACCATTCAACTCAACAGTGGGGAAATGGCTTCGAGCATGCTTCTCATGGTTAAAAACTGGTGCGTGTGGCAGTGTCTGCGAAGCTAGTCCTGCTAGTGTGAGAGAAAACTGGTTGGGTGAAGCTAAATTTGAGCGGAAGTACAAAGACTGGGCATGGGATAACGGTGTGTGAGCTGTGGGGGGGGGGTGAGAGATGAAATTGTCTTGCTGGGAAGTGATAATTGATCAACCCCATATTTGCGCAATATTTATTTATATTTCGCCAGTTGTGTGTTCTTATCGGAACGAACAAGCGACATAGGTAAGGTTAATTGGCTGACTGATCCAAACAGAGTCTTAGCAATGCCGTGGTTTGCTCTTGTGTGTCTGGATTCAAACTGAATAAAGTAGTGAACGTGTTATTCTAATAAGTTTTCGTGTATTTCCGAATGCGGATACAGACATGGGAAGATTCCTGACATGGATGGTACAAAATTAAGGCAGTTGCGGATCTCTCAGCATTGCATGGGAAATATGTGCCGGTGATTACAGCTGCACTAGTGTGTCTCTACGCTAGGCATTTAGTGTAACCGCAGATCTCTCAACACTGATCTCAGTTGCATTCGAAAGCGAGGCTATATATACTTGAGGGTCTCACGTGGGATTGGGAAAAAGGCTGCTGGGAGATCGTTGCAGTACCCTCCCCAAGTCACCTGTAATGCTAAAATCATGAAGCAATAGACAATTTCTACCACCAACCTGTCCTCTGATGTCCGTGGGCAAACTAATGGCTGGCAGCTCTCTTTGCAGTATGCTCTGTGGGAAAAGGTCTATTAGAAAATGTCTTCCCTGTGATGGCAATGGCAAGAACTACTATGGATAGCAGCTCTCTTTGCACTATGCTCTGTGGGAAAGGTCTATTAGAAGATTTCTTCCCTCTGATGGCAGTTTCCAAAACTAATGTTAGTGGCAGCTTGCTGTGCAATATTCTCTGTGGAATAGGTCTATTTATTGATGGGAGCATGGGAACAGCCCGGTGTCACCTCTAGTCTCACTCAGATACCACCGCTCGCCAACTCCTGCCCTGATCGTTGAGCAGCACCTTTCGCTCACCACCTACACTAGAGGCTTTTTCTCCACCCACCCACCTTTCACCAAACAATGATTTGGCTAGTGTAGTGGGGTTCTTCTCTAGCATAAACACCCCATCAAATTTTTTTTTTAAACCCAAAAAACCTGCTCACTGCTTCTCATGCCAGCTCGCGCTTATTCCCTCACTGTCCGGCACTGACCGTGGAGATCTGGTCATGGGGACTTGCTCCATTTCCTTCGAACTAAACCGTTGCATTCTATGCTTATCAAGCATGAACTACTAAATCATGTTCTGTATCCGACGTAACTTTTATTCAACTTCTGATGTCACCTTAATGTACTTTTTGATTATAATATCTGAAACTTTAAAATTGACTGCGCTTTGTTCTTGTTAAAGTAATAAAGCTTCATTCATTGTGTAGTTCCGCTTTCGAGTTTCTGTGAATTATAAATATTCTCACCACAGACAATCAACTTGGCAGAAGAATATCGCACAGGTGGTGTTCGTCAGTCATGTTGATCAGTCTTAAATAGTATTCTGAATTTAATGGGCAAATTACCCGACAGAATGACCTAGTAGTGAGCAGGGGGGCCTTTTCATATGCTGGAGATTGTGGGATAACTTAACCGAGTTAAAAGTTAATAGTTGAATTTCTAGTTTGATCTCAGTTCACACGCTAATAAATTTAGTGCTTTGTTGATGGAACTTTCCCGCCGATTTGTGGTTTCCCACCTTTTTAGGTCTGACCTGTTTTCATCCCTTCTATATACATGGATGAGAATCTCCCATCAATTGGCGGTTTCCCAACTTTTGCACAATGACCCGCATTTTTAGGTCTGACCTGTTCTCATCCCTTCTATACACAGGGATGAAAATTTCCCGCCGATCGGCTGTTTCTCGACTTTTGGACAATGTCGCGCCTTTTGAAGTCTGACATGTTTTCATCCATGCTAAATGTTGCTTTACAGCGAACCTGAAAATGATGTGCACACATCGACAACCCCTGTGCGCCGGTCCACTCGAGCGTGTCGTGGCAGGACTAACCTCAGCGATTCCTCAGTCGTGCACAGCGAGACGGAGTCTCCATTGCGGAAAGCTACAAGAGCATCTGTAAGTCAGACTTGCGTATCCACCAAAAGTAGTTCTTTAACCTCACTTCCTTAAGCCATTCATGCCGCCACCTATCGGTTCATTGAGGATCCATTAGACAGGGAGGCCACAAACGAATTAGGTCAATCTCGTGACCTGGTTTTGTCTTGCCCTCATTATCAATACCATGTATGGCATTAGTCAGGTTCTAAGACATCTACATTACTAGGTCAACTCACATCATGTGACCATCGCGAGATGGTAATCTGTGTCATGGCTACAGGACTTTTGGAAAGCTTACCGAATTGATTTTGGGTTTTTTCAGCTCAAATTGCTCCGAAATTAGCAAGTTTTCATCAAAATTATTCCAGACTAAAGATTAGTAGGTTATAATGTTCAGTTTGATATATTTATATAAAAATAAATAAGACAAAAATTCAAACGCCTTTGAACTATGCAACTTTAAAGACAAAAAGTGATCTAGTCTGGTTCATTATTATTGTTATATTATTATTATTATTATTATTATTATTATAATATTGCAGTCCCGAAGAGGAGTGCAGACCAAGAAAACGAAGCGCACTTAAGCTGGGTGAGTACTTATCATTGTCAAATTATTACTTGGGATGTTATGGGTTTGAAGCCAGACCGAGTCAAACCAATGACCTATATAGTTAGTTATAAAACTGAAAACGTGTCACCACCTATCCTGGCGCTCAGCATTACCACTAGAATAAGGCAAGAACTGATTTGGCTCAGTGTCAGGATAATGTGACTGAGTGGGATATTGGATCATGGGGCCGGCAGCCCAGTATTCCAGTACGGCAGCACTATAAAGTCACCATGAGTGCCCACTGTCACCAGTCAGTACCCATCCTCAGCAAGGACATCACACACTGATAGTGACTTAAAATCTTTGATTAAAATTTTGTTATTCACGATGGGGTCAATAATCATTGCAGTAAATAATAACTATACAAACTTAGAACAAGTACCGAACCTCTTATCCTGCTTTTAGAGATCCGGAATTGCCAGAATACCAACTATTTGAAAAAACTGGTTAAATACAATTTAGTTCTTTATTTTTGTCATTATTTATTTAAGCTGTCTAAAAAAAAACAGCCCTGAAAATCCAGAAATTCGGGCCACTCCCGGTCCCATGCTTGAAGGATATTTGGTCTGCTACCTGTATTCCCTTCTAGAATTAACCTGCAACCTGAGTTTCAGCTCAGGGCGCATGCTCTGTGGAAATCGTCTATTGCATGCATTTTGTGTTTTTTTCCTAGGTTACGTGTGAAGTAACGGACGCTGAGCCGCCATATTTACAAACACACAACCACAGACTACCTACTCCCCAAACTGCCAACTTACCTGCGATGTATTGGACAACTGGGCGCTGTAGTTATGTAATTCATAATGAGATTCCTGCATGTGTTCTTGTACTTTAAACCTAGAGCAATATTTTTTAGTTGTAAGCTAGAATTTGAAATTCAGAAAAATTTGACAAATTCATTTACTGAATTATTATTTTTGTCATTCCATTAATTGCAGGGATGAAAGATCTCCGCGATTGCGCGGAATTCCGGGATTTTTCAATCCCGCAGCACCATCAGCGTATACTAATATGTGGTGATGACGCCGCAGCACTATCAGCGTACACTAGTAATATTAATCAATTCTCCAAGCATCGCAGCACTATCAGCGTACACTACTAATACATGCTTCAAACGGTGCAGCACTTTCAGCGTATACCAATATATATGAAACCCGACTTCCGGGAATTTTCCGCGATTCCCTGACAATGCTAAACCAATGGGAGAATATCAACATTTCCGCTTTTTTTCCCAGAGAGCACTTTCATCCCTGTAATTGGCTGATTTGCTTACCTTTTTTCCTTTTTTTAAAAATTGTTGTTTTAGGTAAAGCAATAGCATTGTTGGAAAATGTGTTTTAGCACTTCCTTTTTATAGGTCATTTTAAGGACTGGATACTATCCAGTATGTTTATGTGCGAGATAAAATAGCACTTTGTGTGTAATCACCACCTCACCCTACCTTCCGCCCTGTAAGCTGTAGCTGTGACCCGGTGTGGCGGTTTCAGCGCCCGGTCAGTTTCAGCGGCCTGTCGTGGCTTCTGCGCATGCGCGGATTTTCACACGTTGCGGTGAGCACTGCTATTTGTTTTGTTTACACTCGGCGATTCGACGCTGATCTAGCTGCTACGTTAATATCGCTTGGAATTTAAGGTTAATTTAATTAAATTTCATTATTTGAGTATGTAATTCTGTTAAATATGATCGCATTCAATAGATTTCGGCCTAATCGGTCCCTAACACTGCCGGGCACCAGCTGAGCTTGTAGCCGGCGAGGCCACGGGTGTTTTGACCACGGCAGGGCGCTGAAACTGACCTGGCGCTGAAACCGCCACACTGGTGTGCTGGGTCACAGCTTGTCCTTCCTGAGGAACCAGCGGAACTCAGAATACTCGTATCGTGGAATGGAGTGTAAATTCCCACCAATCCTCCTACGTATAAACAATGATGAGCAATTTGTAATTTCAGCTAATTTCATATTTTTATACTTGGTCATATGGGCCTCTTTGAGCCATATCAGATTTCCGATTTAAACAAAACAAAATTTTGGAAGCGAATGGTTAAATGTTATTTGCGACAACAAAAATCATTAATAAAATACCATTAATTAATTTGCTGTAAAAAAAAAAAATCCTTTCATTGAAAAACGGCGTGGTGATTGGTGCTTTACATTTTAACACGTAATGTCATATCGGCACTAAATTGTGACAATGCGCTCTCATCGTGCTGGCTTTATAGGGCTGCCCCTATATGGTGCGGTGACATTGGCATGATGCGATGATATCCCTCTCAGCCATCCCCTAACACTGAGCCAACCAGTGAGAACTGAATAGAAAAACGCAGCCAATAATATATGGAGAGTAGCCGGCGGGCGGGTGGGGGGGGGGGGGTTCCCCCCAGAAAAATCCAACAATTTTAGAAACATTAACTTGCGCTGCAACAATGTACTATTTCATTTTTATCTATGAACTACGCGATTCTCAGAGGAAAGAAGTCAGTGAGCAAGATATTTCTGAAATTCAGTTTATTACCATCAATAGGACATGGATCTAGGGCTTACTAGGAAATCTGAATAATTAGTATTTTTGATCAATATAAAAAAATAATCAGAGGAGTACAGTGAATACAGTGGCTGATAGCAGGTTTCAGCTAGACTTCTAAGCCTAGTGCATATCGACATATCACATGTACGCTATATATATATAGTGAAATCCTGATTTTATGCGCCCATAATTAACGCGAATTTGGATATAACGCGATGAGTCAATTAATTAATTCAAAGGTAATTCAGTAAACTAAACCCTAATTTGGCGGGACCCTTCTTTTTTTGAGTTGATTTTTTTGCAGACCCTAGCCATCGCATTATAATAGGGTTTCACTGTGCATACATAATAATATATATATATACATTACTGTTCAGCAAATACACTTGCCTAGATCCCAAAGACTCTTGCCCCAAGTATCAATAAAATGTGACAGTAAATAGATACAATTGTAGCACATGTAGCTTTTCCCGCTCAAAAATGACCTTTCTCTCGGGTCAAGGACACTGGGAATCGTTCATTATAGACCGTGTTCACGCATGATCGAAAACGAGGCTTGGGCTGCCGTCACACAATGGCACTATGTAATATGTATTGAATAATAAGTGAATTTGGGAGAAGTACGTTATGGTGGTGGGGAGGAGCAGTGGATAATAGACTACATCGCCATTCCAGCGGCGCGGTGCATTGTGGGATGTGTCAAAGCAAAACAAACCCACGAGAAGCACATGACACATGCTAATACACTGGGTGCAGTTATGAAATGTGTTAGTTTCAGCTCATCTCAGCTCTTGTTTGAAACAGAACACTCACTAAAAAAAAATATATAATAAAGTAAGATATTAATCTTTTATCCAGCATCGCATTTACATCAATATAATCAGCACATCTTATGCCATGTGCATTTAGATTTAGACAAATCTGGGCACTGAGACTCGTGTTAGAGCCATAGCCAGAGTCAGTTTTACTTATTTTATTCGTTTTTATTTATATCCTATGGTTAATGTCATATGTAGTAATAGAAAATGAATAGGGTTAATCCGACATTGGTTATATATTTCTTTGAAACAAGTTTTTGTTTACACATTTGACATTTTAATATTTAGAACAAGAATTGCTTCAGTCTAATCAATGGTTATGTAAACATTAGCCTGTAAAGTGACTGAAATTGTATGTTTCTTAGCTCAAAATGCTTAATTATGGAGAGTTGTGTCTTAAACATATTCATTATATTATTATATTCTATCCATCCATCCATGTTTTTGCTGCCAAATTGTTATGTATTTTGATTAATTTTGAATAAAATCGAAGTTTTGCCCTATGCGTATCGGCAAACTCCATGGCTGTACACCTTTGCTTTGCTGCCAGCGCCGTTTTCAGTGCATGCACAGTCGGAACGGTGATAGTTGTGTGTTCTTATCGGAACGAACAAGCGACATAGGTAATTTTATATCTATTGTTTTAATTTAGCTAGGATTCCATATACGCAGCATGCGAATGCGAAATGAATACCCATGCGATTTTCTGTCTTTCTTTTACAAATTTGTGAAGTAAAAGTTACTGTTTGTTCTATGGCAAATGGAGCAGCATTCTCACTGATCGGTCGATGTAACCATTCACTTGCCGCATCCGCATCTGGATATACAGAAGCACCACTGCGTTTATATGCTTTTCCATTTTTTGCCACATTCGCATACTGCGTATAAGAAATCTTAACTTTAAACTACAGCTTTGCCAACTTGATCGCAGTATCAACTCTGTGATTAATCACGCTTTAGTGGACCGGACTTGATGGCCAAATCGGTAGACCGTAGGCTTCCTGTACCGAAGGTCGGAAGTTCGAACCCCAGTAGAGTCAACCCCCAAGGACTTACAAAATTGATACTTGTCGCTACTTAGCCTGGCGCTCTGCATTATTAGAATAGAGCAAGAACTGGGTAGCTCAGTGTCAGGATAATGTGACAGTGGAAAAATTGGGGTTATGGTACCAGCAGCCTGGTCTACCAGTGAGGCAACACTATAAAGTTGCCATGAGTGCACACTGTTACAAGTAGGTAGCCGTCCTGATATTAACAGGACATAAAACACCAACAAACAAACGTTATAGTGGTGCTACCCACTGGGAAACTGGCAAGCACTGTTGACACCACATGTTTCATCGTCATCATCATCAATCTCTTAACTACGAGCATCATTGGGGTGCCACAGATGACTTTGCAACCAGTTTTCTCCATTTTTCCCTGTTCTCCACCGCCCTCTGGGACTTGCCGAACTCCAGGGGCCGTATGCACCAATCGGTGATAGGCTTAGCCGGAGTTAAGGCACTAGCCGCGGTTAGTTACCTCAGGGTAGCGGGGGGTTGGAGAAATGTGTGAATCGGTATGCACCAATGTTTTAGCCGCTGCGGATAGCTAACCGTAAGTTTATTTATAGATTTGGGAATTCCCTCGAGTCGACAATATGAATAACGCCGCCAATGCGGCGCCAGCATTAATATCGGTTTGAATTTAGGGTTAAATTGATAAGATTTCACTTATTGCGTATGTAATTCTGTTAAATATGACAGCATTGAATAGCTTTGGTGTAATATATTGCCGCCGATGCGGCGGCGGCGGCCATTTTTAGTTGACTTTCGACAGTATGGATATCGACGTCGACACGGAGGCCACGATTTGTTTGCTTTACATTCGTCGATTCGAAAATTTTAATATCGCCGCTGATGCGGCGGCGGCAGCATTAATATCGCTTCGCATTTAGGGTTAATTTGATGAAATTTCACTTATTGCATATGTAATTCTGTTAAATATGATAGCATTTAATAGATTGAGAGCCACACACACACACTAACCGCACCGGATAGCCCGTAACCCCAACTCAGAAAGTGGTTTAGCTTAGCCTAGGCTAAAGTTTGTGGTTAGCGCTGGCACCGATTGGTGCATACCGATTTTCTACAGTTAGCCGTGTGGAGCTAGCCTAGCCGCGGTTAAGGCCCTAACACCGATTGGTGCATACGGCCCCAGGCCTGTCCATTCCCTGATGTCTTTCCACCTCTTCCTCACAGGTAGAACACATACGTAAAACTCACTGCGATCAACACCCAAGTCAGCCTTTGTTCGGTTGTCATGAGTCTCGTTTGTTTGCGTGAATACGGTCTTCCTCTGGCATTTCCCGCTTCATGTCAGTTTCAGCTTTCATTATTCAGACTTAAAGACTAATCCATTACAGTTAAAGTTGCATAATCTGATGAAAGTATAATATTTTCAAAACTAAAGTGCTTACGTATATTTGATCCTACATATTAAACTTAAATACTGATAGACGAGAATGGCCTGACAAAAACAAAGATCTGGATTTTATGAATTTTTGGGACTTATAATGGGTAAGTCGGAATGGTCGTAAATTTTGAGCATATTCGCGGGGGGGGGGGGGGAGGGGGGAATTGGGCAGATAAAAAATCCGAATGATTCTCATTGATGATACTGGTTCAGTCATTAATCTTTTTTTTGGGTAGGGGGGGGGGGGGAGGGGCGCCCTTCAACATGCCATGACCTAGTTAACAACAATGGATATGAACTTGAATTTAAACTGGTGTGCACACACACATTATTTTGCGTGTGCTCAATTCCAGTATCTCCTAAGTTAGCTGGTTGTACTAAATATTACTCCGAGCTAAAGTGAGGTAGGTTGTTATAGTAGTCACACTACTTTAGTTTTTATAAACAATTATTTTTTACAAATTTACAAAAAGGATTATGCAACTTTAATTGCATCAACTAAGTATTGATTGATACTGTAATCATCGGTGTATAAAGCACTTGTGTACTGTACACAATACTATTGGAAATAAACATGCATGGATTTTAACAATGTATTTATTACAAACATTACTTTATTAGTGTATGGGGAATGAGTGCTTTTAAAGGTGGTTTACCAAAAAAAAAAGGTTTTACCTAGCAGTGGTTTGTGGGAGTATGTGTCATGTTATTTTCAATTCACTTGCATTTATTATTGACGCGAGTGAGGGTAGCAGGCGAGTTTCTGATATGGGACGGGGTTAACCCATTGATGTAAGTGCATGCCACCAAGGCCATATTCTATTAAAGTCGCCAGCTATCCGCCGCGTGGAAAACAAACGAACTCGATTTGAAATTCTGTTGCGACGGAAAACTCCCCAAAACACCAGCGGCCTGTCGTGGCTTCTGCCCATGCGCGGATTTTCGCACGTTGCGGCGATCACTGCTATTTGTTTTGTTTACACTCGGCGATTCGACGCTGATCGAGCTGCTACGTTAATATCGCTTGGAATTTAAGGTTAATTTAATTAAATTTCATTATTTTAGTATGTAATTCTGTTAAATATGATCGCATTCAATAGATTTCGGCGTAATCGGTCTGAAATTTATTGCCGCCCATACTGGGAACCAGCAAATCTTGTTACTGTGTGAGCCTGTTGCCGGCACAATTTCAGCCAATCACAGCGCAGCTTTTGCATTGCAAATGGCCGCCGCCTATGGGGGTGGCCATTTTGAAGACAACAAACTGCCTTTGCAGTTCAGACTAGCAGTGCCCTGGTCCCATACTCTCCCCACACATACTTGGTTCATTTAAACATAAAAACTAAACAAGATTGTGCTTGGAGAGCATTTGTCGGAGTACGCGCAGTGTCCCAGCGAGCTATAGCTGGTCCCTTTAACGTCACCTGAATTGCTAGAATTTCAAATCGAACACCGTGAGTGCCATGTGCAAAAAGTCCAGACCCCAGTAACCCATCTCTTGGATGTGGTTGGCTAGGAGTGATGACATCACATTTGTGCTGGTACCTGTAGTATAACAGCTACCAGCACAAGTCCTATGTATTTTTTTAATGCTTTTTGGGTTGTCTTTTTTTAATAACCGAGATTAATTAAATGGAAATATAACTAAACTATGCAATCATAAAATACTTTAAATCCTATTTTGCTGTAGTTATATCGATAATTTTGATTAAAAAGTTTTGGATTAAGCCACCATTTATTCCACCTCGAGCGTGGAGGAGCGTGTTCGTTTATTCAACCCAAGTCTATGATGCGTGGATGCGCCAAAATGTGGCTCGGGTGACCTGCGTTGATTAATCGAATACACCCCAAGATGATGGAAGTGGGAGGAGTATCAACATAACTCCCTTATTATCACCTGTGATATGGGTTTTATTACCATCCATATATATGAAGAGTTCACGCGTAAAAACCTACAAGCGCCATTCAGGTCAAAATGAAGCCATAACTACATGCTTTGAGCTGAGGGTGCCATCAGTCCTATAATTAAATCTGTTTTTATCGCAGAAATTGACATTCCCTATGTAATGCACTACCCAATATGAAATTGATAGACTTTAACTGGACACCACAACACTAAATTCTACTTAACTGAAAACAATTAAAATGGATTTGTCGGATTTTGCGCTTGAACCCTTCATATACACCCATTACTAGGGTTTATGTATTTATACATATACTACCTACATCGTTAGGGATATATATATATCCCTAACGGGGAGATAGTTTATTTTGGAACTACGAGACACAGTAGTGTCTAGTGGTTGGACGCTTTCTCGTCGGGCAACTCGGAGGTGGCGTTGAAGTACTATGCCTTCAGGTTTATGAAGAAATCTGCAGTGGGGGGGGGGGGGGGGGTTAAAATTCCTCAGGTAGCAGGGGAAGCACAGGCGGTTCTAGGCAACTCTTCGTTAAAGATGGGGGGGGGGGGGAAGCCCTGTTTTTCCTATAATAAAGACGAGGGGTGAGCTTGTGACGAGCGCACATGTAACTTCGGCCACTGGTGCTCGAGGTGCGGGAGCAAGTCACACATTAGAAGTAAATGTAACAAGATATGGGGGTGGGGGGGGTGTCGGCAAGTCCGTGTTGCGGTTTCCGAGGCACACCAGTTTGCCAGGGACACATCGCTTCTGTGCATGCGTCAAAATCGAACAGGATCGTCACTAAGCTTATAAATTTAATATAATGTTTACGGTAAAGATGTTTTCTATATGTGTACCAAACGATTTGTTTCTAGGTGGTGTGGTTTTAGAGATATTTGACATTTTCTGTATGAACATTGCTCACGACCATTGACAATGCCTTGAGTTTGACAGTACGTGCAGTGCAAAACATTAGTTTTATTCAAAATTAATAGAAATCCAGAACCCCAACCTTATCAATTTAATATAGACTTTTTGGTAAACATGTTTTTTATAGGTGTACCAAGCGATTTGTTTCTAGGTGGTGTAATTTGAGAGATATTTGACTTTTTCTGTATGAAGATTTGCTCACGGCCGTTGACAATGCATTTGAATGGAGGTGTCCCTGGCAAACTGGTGTGCCTCGGAAACCGCAACACCAGGTTTAAACGTTTCTGAATTGTGCTCAGAGGGTTACCTCCAGCCAGAGTTTTTCGAATCTTACGTTATGGTATATTGTGCTGCCGTAACCGCCTTGGCTTCCCCGACCTTTCTCTCACCTACTATTACACCTGTAGTGGCGCCCACTAGTGTGTCTTTGGGCTGCCGAACCCCTAATTGTGTGGGGGCTGAGGACAATGTTGTTTGTGGTAACATTGATTGTATTGATAATGCAGCCCTTACGGTCCCGTGTTGACCATTCCGGTGTTGCGGTTTCCCAGGGACACCAGTTTGCCAGGGACACATTGCTTCTGCGCATGCGTCAAAATCGAACAGCATCATCACTAACCTTATAAATTTAATATAATGTTTTTGGTAAAGATGTTTTCTATATGTGTACTAAGTGATTTGTTAATAGGTGGTGTGGTTTTAGAGATATTTCACTTCTTCTGTATTTTAGAGATATTTAATTTTTCCTGTATTTTCTGTATGAAGATTGCTCACGGCCATTGACAATGCCTTGAGTTGGACGGTACGCGCAGTGAAAAACATTAGTTTTATTCAAAATTAATAGAAATCAAGAACCCTAACCGTATCAATTTAATATAATCTTAATGGTAAAGATGTTTTCTATATGTGTACGAAGCGATTTGTTTCTAGGTGGTGTAATTTTAGAGATATTTGATTTTTTCTGTATGAAGATTTGCTCACGGCCGTTGACAATGCATTTGAATGGGAGTGTCCCTGGCAAACTGGTGTCCCTCGGAATCCGCAACACCGGTGTGAATGTTGGCGACCGCCTACCACGCCGCCAACCTATTAAGTGTGATTTGGAGATGGGTGGGTGGGACCGGTGTCGCAGTTTGAGCGCCCGGCCAGTTTGAGCGCCCTTCTGTTGCTTCTGCGCATGCGCGGATAGAGACAACATTAAAACCACCCTAACTATCACAGTAATTTGTGATTTTAGGTGCTTTGGAAGCAAATTTCTCTTGTTTCTATTAAATAGTTCAGATCTTTCTCTACAATTTCACATTCAGCCTTTTTTTTTTTATTAGCTCTTGAATTTATTTTGCGAAAATAGTTTTTGAGGCCATGATCTAGTAAGGCTAACACTGGCACTGACACTCAGAATATCCCAACTTTCACTATTATCTCTGTTTAATACTTTCAGAGTAAATTGCTCTTAGGTTACATTAAATACTTCAGATCTTCCTCTTCAATTGCGCATTAAGATATTTTTAATCGATCCAATGAAAGCTTTTAAATCTATTTTTACAAAAAAAGTATACAACTACTGGCAGGGCGCTCAAACTGCGACACCGGTGCACTGAATTACACCTCCTCAGTAGGATGACCAGCAACGGTGGGTGAGGGGGCGCGGGGTGCTCCCATGCCCATGTGCCCCGCTATATCAAGTGCCTGGTTCTCTATAGTGAATACTGACGGTAATGTGATAATCTCTGCCCGTGATAGATTCAACCCTATGGCAGACCCTGTGGTTATTTTCATTATGCATGCATGCTTGGAGGCCTTCTGTAATTGTAAACACCGCATTGGGGGCGGCACTGTTAAAAAACGGGCCGTTTTAAAGGCGCTGTTTATCAATGGTGCAGTTCTGCAGCCAGTGACCGCTAGGTCACAAACAGCCCAATAAGTAAGTCGCTCGCGACAGATTGTCACCGACCCAGGTCGCCTGAAGGTTTTCATTATTTGGGTTTGAGGTGGCGGCTTGATTTTGTCGAGACATTTAAAGGCTACCCAAAAATGTTGGGTTTCCATGCTGTGGCTGTCTCTGTCTATAGCGTGTTGATGATCAGGGAATTTTTTTTGAACGGTTTCTTGTTTGGCTTCAACATGACAGATTTTGATTGTGATGTATATTACCAGGGTGCGAAAGAGAACGTATGTTCAAGTGAGCATTATGCCTTTATTTCAGAACAATTATCCAGCGAGTTAGATAACGGCTGCATTTCAGAAGTTACCGAGATGCCACACTGCACTCACAATATTTGTTGTGTACCAAAGTCTTCAGGGAAGGGACTCCAATGTGTAGTAAACTGTTCTAAGACACAGGGGAGGTCTGTGAACGCCTATGTGGGGTGGGTATGTCGACAACCTGGTCGACACTATGCTTCCGCCTGACTTTATTGCGGTAGTAAACAAAAAATGCTTACAGGGCAGTCTCTATTTACCCTATTGATAGGCTGCGGCAGGGGTTGCGGTGGTACCTCGGTAGTGGAGTGAAATATTTTGTCGATAATCGCATGTGCATGGGGATATCATCTAGTCCTTATATTTTCACCAGGATCAGTAATTTCATTGTCTGTGTGTGTAAGAGGAGGGGAGTTAGCAGTGTAATTAAATATCTCGATGACTTTGCAGTGGCGGGATGCATCACGGGATGATTGTGCCAAGTCCCCGGAAGTAATTGTGCGCATATTGCGCCAGCTCGTTTTTTTTTATATTAACTTTGCAAAATTGGCCTCCCCCACCCCCCCCTCTCAATGCACTCGATTTCTAGGCATCGACATCGTTACGGTCCGTATGCAGCTCCGCATGCCGGACAACAACGTATTAAAGCATAAAAAACATCTTTAATTATTTTTGCACAGGCGAAAGGCAACTCGCTGAGATTTGCAGAGGCTAGCTGGATGACTAGCTCATTGCCCCACAGTGGTCCGGTGTCGTATTCTCAGCGCCCGGTCATTCTCAGCGGCCTGTCGTGGCTTCTGCGCATGCGCGGATTTTCGAACGTTGCCGCGAGCACTGCTATTTGTTTTGTTTACACTCGGCGATTCGACGCTGATCGAGCTGCTACGTTAATATCGCTTGGAATTTAAGGTTAATTTAATTTAATTTAATTATTTGAGTATGTAATTCTGTTAAATATGATCGCATTCAATAGATTTCGGCGTAATCGGTCCCTAACACTGCCGGGCACCAGCTGAGCTTGTAGCCGGCGATGCCACGGGTCTTTTGACCACGACGGGCCGCTGAGAATGACCGGGCGCTGAAAATACGACACCGGGGTGGCCGCTCGTTTTGTAGCCGTGTATATGATGCAATTAGGACCCTCAAGCAGCCTTATTATAAATTTCGGCTAAATTCTGGCTTTAGGGAAGAAATAGCTTGGTGCCTTAGTTTCGTAGACTTTTTCAATGGCTAGGCGTATATACTCGGCCATCACGTGCCAAGTGTTTCCGTTTATTCTGACACTTCTAGCTCCGGCTTTGGCGCCACCCACACGGACGACTGGTGCGCGGGGTTATTTGACCCGAGTGCGTGTCAGGACATATCTTCTAGAATTGGCCATCATTATGCCGAAAGAGCGACATATGTGTTGGTGCTCATATTAATGTGTGTGAGATGTGGGCGGTCGTCAGTGCCGTCACCCGATGGGCCGAGCACTACCCCTTGCCCCCCCAGTCCAGTGGGGTTATATATAACTTGGTTATCACGTTCGCTTAAATATAGCTCAATTACAAACTATCTATCTGCTTTAAATTTTTTCTTAAAGTCGCAGGACTCTCCCTCCTTAGACTACTCATCTATTATTTAATTAAAACGGTTCTGGGGGGGGGGGGTGCGTTGTGTGTCACACGGCCCCACTGTTACCGAGGCAGCTTTTGACTATTTTTTCATTTATGTCGGATAGCTTGGGTCATGTTGCAATTCGGGTTGCACTTCTGACTGCTTTTAGGGTCTTATTGCATAAGTGTCAGCTAACAGACTCTGATTCTGTGCTGTTGAGAGATAGTTTTAAATTTTATGGTTGGGGAATGATGATCACCATCAGACGCTCTAAAACTATTAAGTTTAAGGAGGGCGAATTGCTAATCCCAATTGCTAATGTTACTGACGTTAATTTGTGTGCAGTCTACTGGGTGTGAAGACACTTCCGTCAGGTCCCACTACCAGGCACAGATTCGGCTATATGTCTGTGAACGCACTTTCGTTCGCCTGAAGGTTTTCATTGTGTATGTGCTAGTCGGCAGCACCCGTGCCTGGCCCAACCTGATTCCGCATTGGTTCATGTATTGCGCACCAGCCTGCGCCAGTGTCGCCTATATAAGACCCACCGCTCGCCTGACCGGACGTTTTCTCGATACGCCTGCTGGCCTGCACGCTGAATTGATTTGTTTTCCACTTGGGAATTTTTTTTTTTAGTTTAGTGGGCAGTTTGTGCCAGCCAGATGCAGTGGTTGTCTAAAAGTTCCAAAATAAACTGTATCTCCCACAGCTTTTCGTTCTCGTCTGCTTAGCGGGGTCTATATCTATATATATATATATATATATATACCGGCACGCCGTGGCCGAATTGGTAGAGTGTGGGCATCGCATGTGGAAGATCAGGAGTTTGGTTCCCGGTTGAGTCAAACTAAAGACTTATAAAATTTATACTTGTTGCTTCCTAGCCTAGCGCTTGGCATTAATAGGATATGGTATGGACTGCGTTAGCTCAGTGTCAGGATAATGTGACTGATAACTGGTCATGGTGCCGGCGGTCTGATTTCCCAGTGGGGCAGCTCTATAAAGTTGCCATGGGTGCACACTGTCTCAAGTCAGTACCCATCCTGCTATGAACTTAGGTGTTGCCAGGACCTAAAACTCAAACAACAAACCAACTATATATATATACATGCATTCCTATCTAGGTAATGCTTGCCTCATTTTAAAAGAAAATTTGGCTTTTTAAACGCGCTTTATACAGATAATTATGGTTATAACTATTTATTACCTGTATCTATCGAACACACATGCAATGCAAACTAATATCTAACTCACTACTGGCGCATGGTTTTCCTGGTAGTGAAATGTTGAGAGTATTTGTGCATCATCTTTGATGGATTGCATTTTTTTCTACAATTGTAGACGAATAATAAAATATCACAAGTGAGAACATCTAAGTCTCCGTGGTTAAATTGCCACATCTACTTTTAACCAAGTTAGCTCGTGTGGGCTAGCGACTAATGTTAATTAATACGCGGACAAATAATCAATATGTACACCTGAATATGTCGCTATAATAAATTGTTTGCCAATTTTATTTCCTTTTTGGTGTCAGCGTTATCTATATTTGTTCTTGTTTCGCTCGCAGGTTTAATACTTGACCCATCCAGTTCAGTGCGTTAGTTTACATCGTATACAAACTAACCTCTTAACTCCTTTATATATATAGATATAATTAAATATATATATAGGGGCTGTTGAAATTGCATCTGCTATATAGATATAAATATATGGGTCGTTTCATCGTAAATGGGGCCAATGTATTTTTCACTATGCAATGGTTAGAAACAATTATTGAAAGATAGAGGAGTTATTTTCTTTATAGAATTGGTATTCTTACACTTTGTAGGGATAGATATGAAAAAATTAAGGCCTAATGTGACAGTAAAAAAAAGCCATTTTCATTCCGAAAATATGGTGCTTTAAAGGCATGAATTTGTGACATGGAGAATGTGGACTTTTCTAGTCTAATAGATCTTTATTTTGCA
Source organism: Branchipolynoe longqiensis (assembly GCA_030323885.1). Taxonomy (NCBI): domain Eukaryota; kingdom Metazoa; phylum Annelida; class Polychaeta; order Phyllodocida; family Polynoidae; genus Branchipolynoe; species Branchipolynoe longqiensis. The sequence goes on along the minus strand of CM059190.1, from coordinate 27,943,246 downwards.
TAGAATTACCTGTTAGTCAATGAAATAATATAAGGAGACTCTTCATTGAATTATGTTAATTTTGCCTGCACATATATATATTTTTATATCTAATATTCCATGGTTATTAAACTGGTTCTGGACATAACTGCTGTGTCCCCTGCTTGTTAAATTAGGAAATATGTTATCCTGGGAATACCAGAGCTTCAGTATAAAAAAGCAATTGCTATTGTTGCATGTGTAAGACTATTTTCTAGTACCATGGCTAGTAATATATTTCTTAAAAGCCCCCAGCTCTGCCATTTTGGATTTCCACCGCTGTGTATAACTTACAGCGTCATCAAAGGCCGGTTGCTCTTATACCATGTCTATGTGCTGTGGGAGGTTAAAAATCCCTTGGGTCGGTAAAAGTGTAGGCTCAGGCTTTCAATCGACCAGCAGTGGAATGAGGAAGACCAGTCGTCTATGACAAATTTCCCCTGCTTAAGCAACTAATGGACAAAAGAAAATAAAAAATTGAAGTTGAAGTCCCCTACTTTTTTTGGTGTCCACTTCTATTGCGTTACGTCCACAACTCAAAACTGGGGAGAATATAACTTCCACGTACACATTTCTTCATAGTGAAGTTGTGTAATTAGGGGGTCATATCATACAAATTAATTGTTTCATGCTATAAATTGTTGAAAATAGTTGTAGTTATTAATCAATCATATATTACATCCACACTTGGGGTTTGGCTACTCCATTAGTTTGTATTATTCTGACCAGAGGCTAACCTCAACTATCTGTTGCTTCACATTACTATTATACATATAGGCAAGAGTTGCCTACTCAGTGAAAAAAAAGGGAAATACACTATATTAATTGTTAACCCTCATGTCACACTTTGGCCCCATTTACTATGAAAAGACCCATGTTGATTTAATGGATATGCACATATTTATCTATAAATTAATTTGTTAAAACAAAATTGTGATCTCTCTTTTGTTTGTTATATATGACTGATTTGCATGGTCAGCATAGTACAGACATGAGCAGAGAAGTAAAACAAATTAGCTGATTGTGGGCGTATGCCTCAAAACTCAGCCGAAGGCCGAGATGGGGGGGGGGGGAGGGTGTAGGGAGTGGGGGCCACCCCCCCTCCCACGGAGAAATTTGTTTACAAGTAGGAAACAATTGGTGCAATTTGGTACCCACTTAGGAGGGAGAAATTTCACTCTTCACCTGTGACATAAGGTAAGAGTAGGCATATAGACCAGTACTCTAACTTCTAAGAATACAGCAGTGTTTTTCTTGTAATCTTGCATAAATGATAAGTCAATAATATAAATAATACACCTATACCAACAGCCCAAGAAGCATTTAATTGGCGGAAATCAGCCAATTGGCGGGAAATGCTCATGCCTGATAGTACTTGCTAAGTTAGACAAAGTTATTTACTTGAGCCATTGTTAGTTGAAAGCTGCATAATATTGAATACAGCAAATTGAAGTAATTCGTCTACCAGACCTGGGTTATTAGATTATATCACAATCCGGTTGTGATGACATAGTTTATATTAATAGAAACCGACATTTAGCTCTCAATTAGTTATATTCGTGAACACTAAAGCTTTAGAGGAACAAGTGAAATGGAATGAGTTAGTGGTAGTTGCATAACGCCGTGTTGGCAGCAAAGGCCATAACCAGAGCGAGAAATGGAATGAAGCTGCAAAGCTACTTATCCCAAAATGGATGTATCCTCCTAGCTAATTTGCCCACAATGGAATTAATGCGAGAGCGAACTATGCCAAGGTGAATTAGCCTCAAAGGTAATTAGCCCAAAATGGAGGCCCTAAATCTGATTAGCCTACAATCTTATTAGCTTAAAAAGGTAATTAGCCTAAATGGAATTAGCCTCAAAGGTAATTATCTCAACATTGAATTAGCCTAAAAGGTAATTAGCCAAAATAGAATTATCAAAGGTAATTAGCCCGACATGGAATTAGCTTCAAGGGTTATTAGACCAACATGGAATTAGCCGAAAAGGTAATTAGCCGAAAATGGAAGTAGCTTCATGGGTAATTAGCCCAACATGGAATTAGCCTTGAGGGTAATTAGACCAACATGAAATTAGCTTCAAGAGTTATTAGACCAACATGGAATTAGCCTCAAAGGTAATTAGCCGAAAATGGAATTAACCTCAAAGAAAATGATCCCCAAAAATGGATTTAATCGAAAATGGAATTAGCCGAAAATGGAATTAGCCTTAAAGGTAATTCGCCAAAAATTGAATTAGCCCACTCCCCAAGGGATTTAATTTAACCTCAAAGGTAATTGGACCAAAAGGGAAATGGCCTCAAAGCTATGTTAAGTGTGCTGATGACATAACATGTCAGATTTAGAGGATATTCTTTGGACATGCTAAGATAGCCAAGGGTTAAATGGCAAGTGATAACTGCATTTATTTAAATAATTATTCTCATACAAATATTAATATAGAACCCTCGCATTCATATTCGGTGGAATGTGGGAAATGATTAGGGCAGATGAAAGCTTAGAAACGAGCTTATATTGATTATTCTCACAGGTTAACGCCCTGGGCATTTAAATTGGCAAATCACTGAAGTGGTGGGGGGGGGGGGGATGTTTACCCACACATGGGCATTTCAGGGGTGGGCGTTTGCGAAATATTCACTAAGTTGGGGGTGGGCGTTAACCCACGCATGGGCATTAACCCGCGAGAGCATGGTATATATATGCATCATATATCAATATCATGTGATGTTTAGTATATGCATACACACATGTGCATGAATGTAGCTATCTATAAGATATGATTTGTGAAAGGTTCAGGAGCAATATTTTAATACTGATTCTTCAAATATCTATACCCTTCCCCATTCTGATATGACCATAGATGTTGCCAGGATGTAAAACCCCAACAACAAACATAAAATATATAACCTAGTATGCATCCATATGCGTAAGTCAATATATTGACATGTCATTGTTAGGGTCGAGTCTGCGATGTGGCAGAAATAGAGATGTCCATAATATGGATGGGAAAAAATTGGAATATTAATTGTTAGTGCATAATATATATATATATACGTATATATATATATATATACGTATATATATATATGTATATATATACATATATGAGACGGTCTCAAAAGGTGCTAAGCAATATGGGACAAAACTTTGTCCATTGTAACGATCAGCATACTATCTGCTTATGCATCTGCTCAGGATAAACTAATTTGTTTTTTACATGGTGTTTCATAATACCAATAGAATACATATTGATTTGAAGCAAATGTCCTGTGTTTTCACTGTAACCATTTCTCTGCTGTTTTGTGTCAATCGTTACAATGGACAAAAAAAAGAAGAGTTATCACCTTTTGATACAGGCTCATATATATATATATATACATGAGAAACAATTAAAGCTGCATAGTCCGATGACGCATCAAATTTCCAAAACAAAAACATTCACCTAGATCGTATTGTACATATCTAACTTAGATATTGGTGCACTTATTAAACATTTGTTGCCACATAGAAGGGCATACTGAGACAATTTAACAGAACCTGTTACTGCATAAGCCTATGGTGAGAGTTTTGGCATGCTTGCCAAAATCAATTTAGGATGTTTGCACTTCAAATATCTCAAAAGTTAGCCATTCAAAATGAAAGTTACTTCAAACTAAAGTAAGGTAGGTTATAACAACCAATTAAATATATTTAGCTCAGAAAAATGGCAGAAATTCAAAACCATCGGACTATGTTACAATCGGTATGAAACTTTTGAATGCAGCATCTGCAACGCTGCATTTAGTCTCAGGATCACATGGTCAAAACTTCCCATAACTGCACTGCGCTTTAGGTTGGCGGTTAGATTATATATCTTATCTATTACTGATTTCCTAGACATGCTATAAGCCTGTATCAGGAGGTCGATGACACCTCACATTTCAAACTGGTCGCCCATACAAGTACTGACAAGGCTCAACCATTACTTATTCACTAGTGATTTGGTAGTTATAAGCCTGGATCAGGATGTCTATGGCACCTGGCATTCCCAGGTGGTCACCCATCCAAGTCCTGAGGAGGCTCAATTATTACTGATCTACCACTGACTTGATAGGCTACGGCTTAGTAATAGTATAAGCCTGTATCAGGATGTCTTCGGTACCTTGCATTTCTAGGTGGTCGCCCGTACAAGTACTAAACGAGGCTCGTTGTTTTCATTGTTGAACTTCGGTGATCAGAGGTGAACCAGTGTATATATATACATATGTGTGTGTATGGGGGAGGTGGGCAGGGAGGACGGGGCGACCGCGGTGATTTGGGCACATGCACTCGCATGTGGTGATGGGATAGTTTACTGCAGCCCTATGAAGTGGGTGATGGGCGGTGCCTTCACCATCAGCTTATCGTATCCAGAGAGGAACATGCCAAGCCGGTCGCTGTAGGACTTCTGATGGTAGGGTAGTCCGCTGTCCAACAGGTACTGGCGCACCAGCGGCTTCACCTTCAAGCACATGTAGTCGCTGAGACGTGGGAACAAGTGGTGCTCCACGTGGCAGTTGACGAGCGCATGCCCAAAGGTCAGGTCCAGCACCGGGTTCCGGTCCAGGTTCAGCACACCGGTGGCCATCTGGTAGATCCGCACAGGCCGCCTCTCCTGAGAGTACATCGGCAGCCCGATGTGCTGCAAGGTGGAGTAGGGACCAGTGTAGCTGTATATCATGAGTGATTATACCGGAAAATTACATAATCATCCCCCCCGAAGAGCTCTGAATGGAGAACAATGAATGTCCTTGGGGCCAATTATCTCTGATCTTAGTATTGTTCTCGTTGACCGGTGTATTGTATTCCTGGAATTATCTCTGACCTTAGTATTGTTCTTGTTGACCTTTGTATTGTATTCCCAGATATAATTGGTTACCTCACAGCTCTGAAGGGGAACAATGATCATAGGGGTAATTATCTCTGACCTTAGTATTGTTCTCGTTGACCGTTGTATTATATTCCCAGATATAATTGGTTACCTCAAAGCTCTGAAGGGGAACGATGACCTCTGGTGACCTTAGGGGTAATTATCTCTGACCTTAGTATTGTTCTCGTTGACCTTTATATTGTATTCCTGGATATAATCGGTTACCTCAGAGCTCTGAGGGGGAAGAATGACCTTAGGGATAATTATTTCTGACCTTAGTATTGTTCTCATTGACCTTTGTATTTTATTCCGAGATATAATTGGCTACCTCAAAGCTCTGAAGGGGAACAATGACCTTAGGGGTAATTTTCTCTGACCTTAGTATTGTTCAGATTGACCTTTGTATTGTATTCTTGGATATAATTGGGTTACCTCAAAGCTCTGAAGGGGAACAATGACCTTAGGTGACCATAAGTGACCTTAGGGGTAATTATCTCTGACCTTAGTATTGTTCTTGTTGACCTTTGTATTGTAGTCCCGGATATAATTGGTTACCTCAGAGCTCTGAGGGGGAACAATGACCTTTGGGGTAATTATCTCTGACCTTAGTATTGTTCTCACTGATCTCTATATTGTATTCTTATGGCCGGTACACACCTACCGTTTACGATTCGCGCACTAAAACTCGCGACGACCTTACGACTGAGAACGGGCCGATTCATTTTTAGAATCGCGAATCGTATTCGCAAGCAAGCAGTTTTAGCCTTCAGAAGTCGCGAATCGCAATCGGTAGGTGTGCGCGGGGGGTGCACACCTAGCGATTTTTGTGCGCGAAACAGGCAGTTTTCGATCGTAAACGGGAGGTGTGCGCGCACAAACGGTAGGTGTGTACCGGCCATTAGATATAATGTGTCACAAATGATATACTACTGCCGTGTCGTAGCAAGTACTTCACAAAAGGAACTTTTAATCATGGTTTTGAGTTTCTGCAATTTTCTGAGATAAATAAATACATTAGGTTCGATTGTTACGATCGACTTTACTTTAGTCTGAAGTAACTTTTATTTTAAATGACAACCTTCAATAGAGATATCTGAAGTTAAAATATATCAAATTAATTTAGGCAAGTAGCTGCATTAAAATTATGACACCTTAGGCTTCAGGAGTAATAGGGTCCATTAAATTGGCTTAGTATCACTTTCTATGCAGCAACACATGCTTAATAAGTGCACGAGTATCTAAGATGGATATGTAGAATCAAATCTAGTTAAGTGCTTTGGTTTTAAAACATTTATGTTTTCATTACACTATTCGACTTTAAGTAAACATACTTCCCTGCTAAATCTACTTAAAGCTGATGTATAGTCGGATGAAAGCATCTAATTTTCGAATCCAAAACTTATCCAGATTTCATTCTACATATCCAACTTGGATACTGGTGCACTTATTAAGCATGTGTTGCTGCATATAAGGGAAAACTAAGCCAATTTAAGTTGTGATGGTAATGTTAATGCCTCTGTAACTCGATACATCTCATTCCCTCCTTCTACTCCTTCCCTTCCTCCATTCCTTCACCCATTCCCCATCCTCATCACATTCACTCACTCACACAGACTTTGTGACTTCATTCACTACCTTGCTTCATCCACTCCCTCCACTACTCATAATAACTCCATCCTTCCCCCTCCTTCCGCCATCCCTTCACTCTCTCCCCCTTCATTCCTTCTCACCCTCCACTCTCTCCCCTTCCAATTTCTCCCCCTCCACCACTCACTACGCCACTCAAACTAAATCTATCCTTCCATCTCCCCCGTCGCATCCCTCTACTCCCTCCCCCTCTCTCTCTCTCCATCACTCACTACGTCACTCACACCAACTCTCTTCCTTGCCCCTCCCTCCACTCTCTCCATCCCCAGTCCATCCATTTACCTCTCTCCATCCCCCTTTTACTCCCCCCACCACTCCCTCCTTCCACTCCTCTCCATTCTCAACTCTCTCCCCCCCTCTCCCTCCTCATCCCTACCCGCTCTCCTATACCACTATCCTTCCTCCTCCCCCTCCCCCTTCCACCCACCCCTTTTCATCCCCACTTCCTCCCCCTACCACTCCCTCTCTCTTCCCTCCACCCCTCACCATCCCCCACTCCACCACTCACCTGGAAGATGTTGATGTGGATATAAGGAATGGCGAAGACGGCCTGGTAGGCCCAGATGGCGGCCAGAGATGCGAGCACCGAATATCCGCAAACCCAGCCGAACAGCCACACTCGCGCAGCCACCCCAACCACCATGAGCGGCAGGAAGCGCAGAAGAGCGTTCCACTGCCGCAGCTCGACCAGCTGACCCAGCCCCACAAAGGGTGTCAGCGGCGGAAGGGCGAGCGGGGCAGCAAAGAGGTAGACGAGCCCGGGCAGGCAGGCGACGCGCCAGGAGCTCGAATCGCCCAGCCCGATGATGTTGGTGTGTGGGTGGTGGGCGTGGATGTGGATGTCGACGCCCATGTGTTCGGAGTAGCTGCCGAGGACCTCAACGAAGAAGACGCAGAGCGCCTTGTTGAGGCGCCGGCTGGGAACGAGCGCCCCATGCGCCGCCAGGTGGCCACCGTTCTGCGTGACGACGACGTTGAAGACGCCGAGCAGCACGAGTCCGGCCAGGGTTGGCAGGGTGCCACCCTCACGCATGAGCAGTAAGCCCACCTGTGAGCAGATCAGGGTGCATGATTGATTGATGTGATTGATTGCTGATGGTTTAGTGGCGTGGCTGGCAGGGAGGGCCATATTCACGACGAAAAGCTAATGGCATCTATTCTGTCAGTCTGATCAATCACATTTCACATGCGTACATTGAAATTTTCAGGCAATTCCGAAATGGGCAGATCCATATAAAATGATAGCAAAAACCATCTCTGTTGCAATTTTGAAGTAGTTACGTTCAAATTACAGAAGTCGAAATAGACCAGTTGTTTTTAGAAGATTTGTTTGTGTATGCTATCAGTTGGTTATTATTGTTGTTATTGTTATTATTTTAGTTTTTGTTCTTGATTTTGCTATTGCTCTCACTATTGCCACTATTACTATTATGGTTGGCCAATGAATGCATAACAAATCATCTACATGTAGAAGATCAGACGGGATGGCCGAATGAGTTGAGCGTCTGTCTCCCGTTTTGGGAGATCGTGGGATTCGAACCCTGCTCCAGTCAAACCAACGACTTAAAAATTGATATTTGTCACTTCCTAGCCAAGCGCTCGGCATTATTAGGATAGGGCAAGGACTGGTTTGCTTAGTGTCAGGATAATGTGACTGAGTGGGATGTTGCCAGGACGTAAAACCCCAACCAACCAACCAATCTACATGTAAAAGAGTATAGCCTCAAAGCAAGCCTGATTGAAAACATATATATACAAGATGTTCAACTTGTGATATTAGACAAACTACTCCACCTTTAGTAGGGTCTACTCAGTTACTAAGTTTGACTTCAACCAGAATTGTGCCTTTAACTTCATTTGTCATGTCATTCCTGTGTGAGGTTACTACAACCCACCACATCTGAAGAACTGTCTCGATTTCTATCAGGCTAACAGGTCCAAGGCATATTATAGCTTATCCTATTGATTGATTGATCGATTGATGTATCTATAGCCGTGTTTACACGGGCAATTGTGAATCGATTTAGGCAAATCGATTTATATGAAGCGATGTAGTGGTGCGTTTACACGAGCGAGTTTTAAAGTGTGTCAGCGACCGGGAACCAGCAGCCTTATTGGTGCGCCTGTAGCCGGCGAGCACTGCTATGTGTTTAGTTTACACTCGTCGATTCGACGCAGATGTAGCTGCTACGTTAATATCGCTTGGAATTTAAGGTTAATTAAATTAAATTAAATTCAATTACATTATTTGAGTATGTAATTCTGTTAAATATGATCGCATTCACTGGATTTCCGCCTAATCGGGCCCTAACACTGCCGGGCACCAGCGATTAGTTACAGCTGCACCTGTAGCCGCCGAGCACCACTATTTTACACTATTGCCACCCGGGAATCAGCTGAATCGCCTCATCTATACTACCTCGTGAGTATAGATGAACCGTTTCATATGAATCGATTCAGCCCTAAAACGCCACAGCGTCGCGTCTACACGGCAAATGTGAATCGATCTAGGCAAGGCGTTTTATATGTGGCGTTTTAAATCGCCCGTGTAAACAGGGCTATTGACTTCTCTCGCTATGGTAACTATTCTCACTATACTATGGGTAGAAGTACTTAGGACCATGATGAGTTAGACCGTGATGATGTAGATCATGGGTTAAGTTTTATACCTTCGGGGAAATGTATTGGGTAAATACTGAAAGGGGTAATAATACTAATATTAATCTAAATTGGGGGTTTCTCTTTCTTTGGAGCTTATCCACAGTAGTACCACAGTTCAAACAAATAAGGTGAAACAGGTTGACAAATGTAGACTTCATATCTAGTCTTACAGCTTTAAAAAAAAAAAAACCATCTTTGACTGTAATGTATAAATCGTCTCAGTTTGAATGCCTGACACAGTTCTGAAACAGAGCGGAAACGCCGAAATCAGACCAAGACCTTGGCGCCACCTAGTGTGATCTGACAGAACCAACCCGTGGCAGCCAAAAAAACGAGAAGGGTCCACAGCGACGAAAGGAGCAAAAACGGCTGACCACTGGGTCATATCGAGCATACCCTTGCAGGATGAGTTTCCCATTCAGTAAGTAGTGATATTGTGTGAAATTTAAACAGAAATCAATGTAGATAAATTTCAAATATACTTCAAACAATTTATCTGTGCAAAAGATACATAAATATGTGATAATATGAAGAGGAAAGTGTATTTCCGGCAAGTTCAAACAGGCTCAAACGCATAAGCGTATTCAGCCGTGGCTGGTTGGGTCGCCCAGCATAGCGCTAAATATGCTTATGGAGTTTTCACCTATTATCGCTCAGTTTCCAACTTATCAACCAAAACAATGTTGTAGAAATTGATATGGCCATGGAGCTTCAGGATGCCAGATAAAAGATTTGTTTATTGTCAAGTATATCTGTTCTATAATATATCAATAACGTGGATTACTAATCTACTTCACTGAGTTCTCACAAACATGAGAAGAGGAAAGTCTATTTCCGGCAAGTTCAAAGGGGCTCAAACGAGTTCAACCGTGGCTGGTTGGGTCGCTCGGTACAGCGCTGAATATGCTTATGAAAAAAAACTACTGAAATTATATGACGATCCTGGTGCCACCTAGCAAGTTCTGACAGAACCAACGACGAATTTCCGTGAAAATGGAGACAGTCCCCCGAAAGTATTTATTATCACTGTCAGGGAATCGCAGGAAAAATCCTGGAAGTTAGGCTTCAGCTGTCCTTATCGTGACTGTATTATCACCCATGCCTAACTCTTTCTTGTTTGGGTTTTAAGTTCTAGCAACATCTAAGGTCATATAAGAATGTGATTTAGACCAACCAATTGCTGTTATATACACTATTGGCATTTTGTTAACATTAATCGGTGAATATAAAAAAATCGCGGAAATCTTTTAAAACGTAGAGATCTTTCATCCCTGCAAAAATTATATAAGACATCTAGGCGTAATCAAATTCCCCATTTGGCTGGTCAGAGTACAGCAGTGACAACACAATGTATGCACTTGTAAAGTAGTTTCCGGTTGGCTATCATCACGTAGTTTAAAGCTGCATAGTCCAATGAAATATCAAATTTTCAAAACCAAACCAATTAACTAGATTTGATATTACATATCTAACTTAGACACTGATGCAGTTATTAAGCATGTGTTTCCGCATCGAAGGCAATACTGAGTCAATTTAACAGAACCTGTTACTGCAAAAGTCTATGGTGTCAGAGTTTTGGCAAGTTGCCAAAACTAATTTTCCATGTTTGCATTCAAAATATCTCAAAAGTTTACCATTTAACATAAAAGTAACTTTGAACTAATTTAAAGTAGATACTAGTGATCAATCTAATATATTTATCTCAGAAAAATTACAGAAATTCAAAACCACCGGACTATGCAACTTTAAATTTCCATGACAGCTGACTTTTACTCACCCATGCTGCCACGACACTCCCCCCGATGTGGACCCACTGTAGTCCGTGCAACTCCCACCAGGCGGACAGTCTCTCCACCTCGCGCACTTTCTTGTTCAGCTCCGCGAAGCTCGGAAGCTTCTTGAGGTCCACGTATACATTATTACCCTCCATTGTGTATTATGACGTCACAGCTGAGTGGAACGCAGCTAATCTGGTGCAATGAGAGATCTCTTGTTTTGCCTGCTACCAAAATACTGAACTTCTGAAAAAGAGCATTGGATGTTACTATTATTATACATTATATATTATTATATATTTGTAGGCCTATTATTATATATTATTATTATATATTAGTATTATATATTAGTATTATATATTAGTATTATATAATAATATTATATATTAGTATTATATATTAGTAGTATATATATATTTTAAAATAATTTACATTGGTTGATTAAGCAGATGAAATTTCCATCACGGACCTACTACTTAATCAACGAATGTAACAATAAGTCTGAGTTCGCTCATTCGGTGTCATTGCTGGACACGGCAGGCTCAAGGGCCGAAGCCTCACCCCCCCCCCCCCCCCCCCCCCCCCCCCCCACCCCCCCCACCCCGCTCCCCCACTCCCACCGGCGGTGGGGAGGGGGGAAGCCCGTCCCCCCCCCCCCCCCCCCCCCCTCCCCTCCGGCCAATGATAACTCCCCTCCCAGGGGACTCCTGGTCAGTCCTCTCCAAACTCCCGCACTAACCACTTCCCACCTCCAAACTCCCGCACTGACCTCCAACTCGACACCCGCACCCAGCATCCAGTCCTCTTCAAAATCCACTGCTGTGTGTGGGTTGGTGCGGGCTGACTTATCACCTGCTGCTGTGTGTTAGTTGGTGCGCGCTCACATGTCGCCTCCTACTGTCTGCCGGTCGGTGCGAGTCATTTCCAAACTCCCGCACTGACCACTTCCCACCTCCAACTTGGCACCCAGCACCCGGCACCCAGTCCTCTTCAAACTCCACCTACAATCTGTGATAAGGGAACCCTCTTCAAACTCTCCCACTGAACACTTCCCACCTCCAACTTTACAACACACACCGGTGATGCCGAGACAAGGGTCAGCAACAAAAAAGAGGGGCAACAGGCAGGAGGCTCCACCACCCTGCCGATACAGCTACGGCAGGCCCCGGACTACCACGCGGAGACCAGCAGCACCCCAAAGGACACTACAAGCACCGCGAGTAAGCGGCCGACGGAGGAATCATAGAGCAGAATGATAACAGGCACCGACTCGGATGACTCCTATCCAGAGCCGGGTCAGCAGGCCCCGACACTTCAAAACGGCCCACCCCAACGGCCAGAGGACGAGCAGCGCCTCCAGGAAATGGAGGATTGCATCCAGGACCGCATCACAATGCAATTGGAGGCCATGCTGCTGTCTATACGGCAGCTGGCCGACCGGCTCCCCCCGAGCCACAGCAGGCTGAACGGCCCCACCACGTCGGGAGCGCAACCAGAGGTCACCAACACCGTACACATTACCAGCAATCCCGAACCTGTTGACTAACGCTGTGACAACTCACCGTCACCACGAGTACCAGCATTCCTATAGCGAATCCACAGCAACGCCATTTATCACATTTCTATCATAATAAACGTATAGCGTCGATAGCAGATGAGTTTCTACATACACCAAGCTCTTCCATGGGGAAAATTGGGCTAAATTCGCTAAATCTTTTGTAGGTCCATCTATATGTTGAAAATTTGGGAGAAAATGCCACGTTTCCCCACTATATTCACAGAAAATTGCTAAACTGCCCAACTTCTACGAGCTAGTGAGAGAATACGGCAGCATGTATTTTAGTGGCTGATAGCTCTCACAGATAGCAGCACCGTACAGTATCTCTAGGCACAGCTTCAGTTGTGTAGCTAAATATTTTGCCGTGTCCACATGGGGGTTGAAGTTGACACATAAAATAAGAAATAAATCCATCAAACCAGTTTATTTTTATTGAAATATGTATTCCTATTTATTTATTCATTGTTCCATAATCCTTACATCCAATTAGAACAGATCTTTATTCCATTTTTTTAAATTGAAACAAACTTGTCATTGAAATATATATAATCGATGCATACTCCGCATCTTGTGGCCGATGTTGATTGGATGATGGGCAGAATCGATCGAAGCGCCATGAAGTCGAAGCGGAAAAATTAAGTTCAGGATTGCTGGTAATGAGGCGCAGGAGGGACACAACACGAGAGGACGACAGGAAGCGACGAGATAACCGGGACGGCCACAACAGGAAAGCGAGGGACACCTGATCATCACCGGAGCGATCCCCAGACCGTAGCAGGGGGGAGCCACACACACCCACAGTGCCCGAGGCGCCACAGCAACCGCCGCCGCTCCCCCAGCAGAGCGGAGTGACGCAGGAACGATGAGGAACGAGACGAGGATACGGAAGATGAGCTCGACAGGTGACAGGCGCGCCACAGGCGAATCGAAGGTAGGCGAGCCATGCTCCATAACAATCCCAATCGCAAAGCCATACATGTATATAAAGAGGAAGGACTGTAACTCACTGGCACAGAATCTAGCAGCCAGGAGCTCTATGACCGAACGTGAATATATGATGGCATACATGGCGCTCCTCGACGACCATCCTGCATACGACAGCCGTGATTTTCCCCATATGTTTGCACACCTTAAGTGCATCATGGATGACAGTATAAGGAGACCGTGGGCGCATGTGAGGGAGTGGTCTCAGAATGTCTTCGACATGGTTGAAAAGGACACGATCTCCTGGCAGGACTTCCAGGAGATCCAGAATGACAGGGCTAACTTCACGCCCACACAAAACTACAACCCCACACCGTCAAGGGATGACAGGGCACATGCCCAAAATAACAACGACAAGACGCCCAGGGGCTGCATCGAGGCGGAGCCACATGAGCGCCTTTGCGCCACCTTCAACACAGCAAGGAGGTGCACACTTAAACAGCACCACCAGGATGGACAAAGTGTTGTGGTACACGCCTGTGCACACTGCTACCGCATCACACAATCTTTCTATGATCACTCCGAGATGCAGTGTCGCTGCAAAACTAGGAGTTACCCATAAAAAAACTGATCACGGGGGAGAGAGAACAGGCTCACGGCCCCGAACCTCTCCCCTCCCAAACCGCCAAAACTCCCCCAACACGCCACACGGCACTGACCGACCCCGACCACGATCAAAGGACACAAATTAAAAGCCAGGGAAAGATACAACGATGCCCGCCTCAACCATCACTCGATTTCAACACTATACGCAACCACTGCATTGCCGACACGGCCTACCTGCCCGGGAGCCGCATTGACATTAACCCCGGAGCATACCAGCAACACCGTCGAGACACATGGCCAGAGGCACATGGATGCCTCGACCGGGATATAGCTGAAATATACAAAAGAGTGCAGCGCACAGGGATGCCCAATGCCACACATGCCCGAATACATCTGCCCTCTGGACTTAACATCCCCCAATGGAGGGAGTCCCTATCAAGCTCACACGACTACCAGCAATTGATATAGTTTATGGATTTTGGCTTCCCGTTGGGATACATGGGGCCGGAATCCGCCACTACACAACCAACAAACCACCCCAGTGCCTGCCAACATCTGCAAGCCGTCGACGATTACATAAGAAAGGAGGTAAGTTGCGGTGCCCTATATGGCCCGTACAAAGCACCTCCTTTTAAACAATGGTTCCATGTCTCACCCCTTATGATCCGGGAGAAGGCAGACCCCACAAAGCTCCGCATTATTGCTGACATGTCTTTTTCCCAACAGACATCCATAAACGCCTATATAATTAAAAACACCTCACTAAGCCACACACACGAACACTGCCTACCGACAGTGGACTGCTTCACCAAGGAGCTCAGGGAGTCCGGTCGGGGGAGCCACATGTTTACTATAGACATAAGCAGGGCCTACAAGAACTTCAGGTCCTGCCCCCTCGACTGGCCCCTGCTCGGTGCAAAATGGGAGGAACAATATTATCTCGACATATCCGTACCATTCGGAGCCAGGGGCTCGAGGTGTCACATACAACGAGTGGCCGAAGCAATCGTATACATCCTCCGCAACAAATGGATACAAGCAACCATGTATCTCGACGACTGATCGTGGTTGCCCCCAACAAAAGCAAATGCGAGGAGCAATTCAAAATAACAGGGGAAATCTTCAGGGAGCTCGGCCTCCCTGAGGCCGAAGAAAAAACCCAGCAACCTGCACCTTCCGTAAGATGGCTGGGAATTTGCATTAATGCACCAGCCATGACACTCACAATGTCACATGACAAGATCAACAACACAATTAACATGGTACGCAAGACCGCAGACAAACAATTTGTCACCAAGAAACAGCTGCAATCCCTGCTCGGGAAGCTACTACATCTAGCCAAGTGTATACCACCAGCCAGACTATTCGTCGGCCGCCTCCTCCAAGCCTTCCGCGACATGAAGGGCAACCGCACCACAGTCAACAACGAAACGTGGCACGACATGGCCTGGTTCCCAGAGTTTGCCCACACATGGAATGGCACACTAATCATACCACCCAACAAACCCGATAGAGACATTGTTGTTGATGCATGCATGGGAGGAATAGGTGTAGCCGACAAACATGCCTACTCCACACAGCTGATGACCAAGAAAGCATTACACAGCTAGAAGCCGCGAACGTCCTCGTCGCCCTGCACACACTCATATGAAAAGGGGACAGAGGACAACACATCATGATACGATGCGACAACATGGCGGCAGTGGAGGTCCTCACCACAGGCAGAGGACACAACCCCCGCCTACTCCAGATAGCTCGAGCGGCCTGGATGTTCCAGGCCGTCCACAATGTCAAAATATCATATGAACACATACCAGGTGTACATAACGTGCTCCCTGACGCCCTAAGCAGAGCCCATATCAGTACCACCCACCATAATAATGCAATACGTATATGCCTCGAACGCGAAATCTCGCCAATCGTACCCGCAACTAACGCACACCAACAACTTGCACGACTTCTCTCCCACAGACCCGCAGTACATCACACTCACGGAAGCAGCGGAGGGGAGGCAGCTGGCAGCAAGGGCCCCGGGCACCTGGGCAAACTACAGGACCATGGTGGCGGCCTACAACCGCCACTGCCAAACCTATGGAGTGCCCCCCCTCGAGTCCACACCGATGGAGATACGGTGCTAGATCGAGGAGCTAGTGGCCAGACAGTGCCCATCATCCGTGGCCAACTCCTCATCGCACCTACGCATGTACTTCAGGCTGCAGGAGGCGCCGACACGCCATACGCAAGGCGCCGGCAACCGTTACATTCGCCTCCGGAAGCACTGAACTCGAAGTTCAACGCTTCGGAGGGTGGGCTTCTAACGCCCACAAACAATACATCATAACGAGAGATTCCAACAAAGTGAATGCCGCCCTAATACACGCCATCAGAAAATAAAAACACTCAAAAAAAGACCACCCATGGCTTGGCAGTTGATTGTGCCCACAACAATCAAAAGACCGAAAACCAATCAAGCATTTAAAGTAAAAAAATAAAGAATACCATCTAATGAGCAACTGACATTGTGCAGTTGACAGATCACACCTACTTAAATGTCACATTTCTGATAATTTACCCTCTACTGTTATCTCATATGTTTATCATTAACTATTGCTATTGTACTTTAAGGTAATTGATTACTCGTTTGTTAAATCGTTCACATGACTCATATGCCCTCATCACATTTCATTTCCCCAATATATCGGGGCCTTCGCTCGTTCGCTTCTTGCCCGATGATACACAGTCAATGTACACGCCGCCAGGTGGGCAGCAACCGAATAAAAGCGTTGATTAACCCACTCA
The DNA here is from genome assembly GCA_030323885.1 of Branchipolynoe longqiensis. Classification (NCBI taxonomy): domain Eukaryota; kingdom Metazoa; phylum Annelida; class Polychaeta; order Phyllodocida; family Polynoidae; genus Branchipolynoe; species Branchipolynoe longqiensis. The sequence goes on along the minus strand of CM059190.1, from coordinate 27,926,371 downwards.
TGCCTCTGAGTCAGCTGTGTCTGTGAGCAATGATTTGTATGCTGGTAAATAAATTGTTGATCTGCTAAATAGTGTAGTAGGCCTACAAAGCTACATCTTCCCATGTGAAATGAAGGTATGGAGATTATTTGCATTGAACCTAGGTCAAGACTCTGTTGTGTTTTACCTGTTGGTGGATACAGCAAAGACCCTATAACACTGTGATATAGGTTTGGGTCTTTGGATACAGTTAGCAGAATTAGTCCGTCCCACAGAACTCCAATGGCTTCCTCCACATGACTCCACTTAAATGCTAACCTGGTCCCCTAGCCTATTCCCCAGTGTCCCGGGAAATAGTTGCCAACCAGAATGCACAATACATATTAAAATAGGTGGCAGCACATGATGTGTATGTATATGAAGGGAACCGGTGTAGCAGGAAATCGCAAACCCTGTAAATCGCAAACCCCCACTTGTGATTTCCTAGGAAATCGCAAACCCCCATACCATATATGGGCATGGGGGGTTTGCGATTTCCTAGGAAATCACATATCCCCCCTGGACATCGCAAATCAGTTCAATTCTTTTATTTTAACTCTCTGCAAGGTATGCTTACAATAAGCTTAGGCGATACAATAAATGTATGCAAATTCGTTACAGACAGAAAGGATCCCAGAAAAGCGATGCTTATCTAGCTGGTCTCCCCCCCCCCCCCCATGTTTGGCAGTCTTAAAGCAAGCACATGTGCTTTGTGCAGGTTTGTTTTGCTTTTAAAATTCCCACAATGCACCATGATGCTGGAATTATGAACTGGTCTATTGTAAAAATTGTATTTATGTAAGCATGATTAAGCCACATTTATTTTTATATAAGGGGGATCCCTCACAAGATGGATTAATTGATTATTTTTAATATCATGCCTGTCACAGCAAGGACCATATTCACTCATGGCGACTTTATAGTGCTGCCCCACTGGCAGACCAGGCCACCAGCACCATGACTTGATATCCCACTCAGTCATATTATATCCTGACACTAAGCCAACCAGTCCTTGCCCTATCCTAATAATGCCGAGTGCCTGGCTAGGAAGTGACAAGTATCAATTTTTAAGTTAATGGTTTGATTCAACCAGGGCTTGAACCCACGATCCCACGGTCTACCAACACGGGAGACGGACACTCTAACTCATTTGGCCATCCCATCTGGTTCCATGTTACGCGTGAGATTTCTGAATAAAGCAGGAATAAAGCAGTTACTCTACACTGCGTTTGTATGCTCTTTACACACTCCAGTCACTATTTTGTACCCCTCCCCAAAACAAGACATGCTTATGAAGTAGGCCCTAGCCTAGGCCTAGGAACTTTTTAGTCCTGGCCAGTCCAAACTTTAAACACAAAATGGAGTCCTAAAGCGGCTGTCACACTATGCCTGATTGAGCAACGGACAGAATTTTCTAGTCTGGTGGTGTTCGGGCGAGTAAAGTATCAAAATGTATTAAAATGTGTCAAAATGTTGCGATCGGGTCAAAGGCCGACGGACGGACGGACATGAGACGGATAGCCAACAGATGATAAGCAGACTAAACAAACTCAAACCGGACACGAACCGTAGACGTCAATACGGCAGCATCCGTTCCAAGTTTTGTGCATGTTCAAAACTTGTAGCGGATCAGGCCGGATATCAACGGATATGCAAGGGATATGCAACGGACACAAACCGGACTTTGCCGGATATCAACGGACTTTGTTCGGTTTCTTTCCGTTTCCCCAATCCGGTGATGTGTGACAGCTGCTTAACACATGTCCCCTCACACTTGTTCCAGAGGACGCTGCATAGGTTTTCTGGGACATGCCAATCTTCTTGGTACTTTGGTCATAACGGCCGGTGTCACCATTTCACCTTCTCGCCGAGGAGATTGTGGTTTTGGGTGTACCGCCGGCATCTCTGTCTCGTCCAGGATATCTTCAACGTCGAACACTGGATGGTTTTCTGCTACGTCGTGTGGCAGTCTGCTCAACAATTTCCCTGTCTTGCACTGCCATATGAACATGGCATCGCTGCTGTCAACCAAGGATGCTTTAGCTCATGACTTTGTGTCGGCATAGGCCTTCATGTGATCTATGACTGCGCTGTCATTCTCAGTCCCCCACTTACTTAGGCCTAATTGTCAGAGTGAGGTTTTTGTACTGTTTCTAGAAACTTCATATGCTAATCTCGGCCAAACATTAGCCTGTGCTGTGTGAAGGCTATTGTCAGATGTCGGCCTATATGGAGTAGGCCTACCGCGATAGGCTCACAGAATCTGGTGCATCTCTGTGAGCCATAATTTTATTGTTTATTTTTGTGTGTATACATTAGTTGATTAAGCTGAGGAAATTTCAATCGCGGACGATTGGTCTTCCTCATTCCACTGATCCTTGTCCTAACCTAAGAATGCAGAGCGCCAGGCTACGAAGTGACAAGTATCAATTTTTAAGTCATTGGTTTGACTCGACCATGGTTCGAACCCACGACCCCACAATCTACCAGCATGGGAGACGGACGCTCTAACTCATTCGGCCGTCCCGCCATTGCTAGCCCATTGATGGTAGTCATGACTTTAACTTTAAGATGGTAGTCATTGGTGGTTTGTTGAAACACTCTGCTTGCACGTTGGCCTGTACACAGCCAGAGGGGTGTTTTCCTGTGATGGTGGACCCCACTCTCAGTCAGAAAGGAGTTCCAAATGTGCCCCGGTGATGCGGATTCCGAGGGACACCAGTTTGCCAGGGACACTTCCATTCAAATGCATTGTTAACGGCCGTGAGCAAATCTTCATACAGAAGAAGTCAAATATCTCCCAAATTACACCATCTAGAAACAAATCGCTCGGTACACATATAGAAAACATCTTTACCATAAAGACTATATTAAATTTATATGGTTAGGGTTCTTGAATTCTATTAATTTTGAATAAAACTAACGTTTTGCACTGCGCGTACCGTCAAACTCAAGGCATTGTCAATGGTCGTGAGCAATGTTCATACAGAAAATACAGAAGAAGTCAAATATCTCTCAAATTAACCATCTAGAAACAAATCGTTTGGTACACATATAGAAAACATCTTTACCAAAAACATTATATTAAATTTATAAGGTTAGTGACGATGCTGTTCGATTTTGACGCATGTGCAGCAGCGATGTGTCCCTCGCAAACTGGTGTCCCTGGGAAACCGCAACACCGGTGATGCGGATTCCGAGGGACACCAGTTTGCCAGGGACACTTCCATTCAAATGCATTGTTAACGGCCGTGAGCAAATCTTCATACAGAAGAAGTCAAATATCTCTCAAATTACACCATCTAGAAACAAATCGTTTGGTACACATATAGAAAACATCTTTACCAAAAACATTATATTAAATTTATAAGGTTAGTGACGATGCTGTTCGATTTTGACGCATGTGCAGAAGCGATGTGTCCCTCGCAAACTGGTGTCCCTCGGAATCCGCAACACCGGCATTGAATGGAGGTCCGATGTCTGTCTTCATTTCCGAGAAACTAAATACAATATAAACTGAACACCTTGTCCACCGCAGAGATCACTGTTTCCGCGCAAGTAGGCCTAGGCCTATTCCATACCACCACTATGTCTGGGTACCGTGAGATTTTGTCAACTATGATGAGCAGATAGATTAAGTCGACTCTCCTGTGGGTAGCAGTCCACATAAATCGATGCTTATTTCATACCATGGTCCTCTGGGTAGCTGCAACATGGATAGTGCTTTCTATCTACAATTGACCTTTTATTGACATTAAAAAGGCATTTGACACAGTTGACCATACTTTGTTAATACAATAATTAATTCACTTTGGAATTAGCTACTGCTAAAAATACTACCCTAATACTGCTTGAAATACGTCCTGGATATTGCTTGAAATACTGTCTGAATACCGATTGTCGACTGATTACCGACTGATCAGTTGGCGACCAGTCGGCAACCGATCGGCTGAGGACCACTATGCGGCCACCTGTTTTTTGTGTGTGTGGTCGCAACAGGTCTAAATCCACACCATCCTATGATGTACACAGTAGATGGGATAGCCGACTGGGTAGAGCAGTCGCTTCCTATACGGCAGGTACTAGGATCAATCTTCGGTCGATTCAACCTAACTAGGCCTACTTACAAAATTAATATTTCTTGCTACCTCGAGCTAATGCTCGGCATAACTAGAATAGGGCAAGGACTGGTTAGCTTAGTGACGAGATAATGGGACTGAGTGGGATATTGGGTGATAGTGTTGGCGGCCTGTTGCTTTACGGTTGTGTGTGTGTTGTTGCATTCATTAATTAAACAAGAACAGTTAAAGCGGCCAGCTATCCGCCGCGTGGAAAACAAACGAACTGGTGGTGTACAGGAGAGTGACCTAGATGAGGGTAATTGGCATTGAGTTTGCTGGAACGCGCAGTGCGAAACGTTAGTTTTATTCAAAATTAATAGAAATCCAGAACCCTAACCTTGAGGAAATATATTTGTGTAATGTGAAATATATGTTAGTACAATTACATTGCATAATTCAATGAGAAACAGATATAGATGAAAAAGTTTTTTTGTTGTTGAATATAAAAAAAGTCCTGCAGTGGAGGGGGTTTGAACCCACACAACCAAACAACTTCTAATCACAAGTCCTACACTCTAACCACTAGGCCACAGACACCACACATAATTACTACCCTCAGTTCAGGCTATTTGTGTAGAGGACATCACATATAAAACGTGTGTGTGTGTATGTGTTTGTTTTGTTTGTTGTTGTTTTACATGCTAGCACCATCTAAGGTCATATCAGGACAGGTACCGACTTGTAACAGTGCGCACTAATGGCAACTTTATCATGCCCCACTGGAATACCAGGCCACCAGCACCATGACCTGATATCCCACTCAGTCACATTGTCCTGACACTGAGCCAACCAGTCCTTGTCCTATCCTAATAATGCCAAGCGCCAGACTAGGAAGCAACAAGTATCAATTTTAAAGTCATTGGTTTGACTCGACCAGGATTCAAACTCACAACCCCACGATCTAACAACACGGGAGACGGATGCTCTAACTCGAATCCTGGTCGAGTCAAACCAATGACTTTAAAATTGATACTTGTTGCTTCCTAGTCTGGCGCTCGGCATTATTAGGATAGGACAAGGACTGGTTGGCTCAGTGTCATGATAATGTGACTGAGTGGGATATCAGGTCATGGTACTGGTGGCATGGTATTCCAGTGGGGCAGCACTATAGAGTTGCCATGCGCGCGCACTGTCACAAGTCGGTACCTGTCCTGATATGACCTTAGATGTTGCTAGGATGTAAAACAACACAAAAAAAACGTACGTACGTATGTACGCACATACATATGTACGTACATACGTACGTACATACATATGTACGTACATATGTACATGCATGCACACACATGTACATACATACATACATATGTACATACATACGTACATACATATGTGCATATGTACATACGTACGTACATACGTATGTATGTACATACGTATGTATGTACATACATACATATGTCTGTATACATACATACATGTGTAAATACATGTAAATATATGTGTGCGTACGTACGTACGTACATACAAACCTTTTATGTGATGTCCTATACACAAATACCCTGAAGTGAGACTACTAATTATGTGGGGTCTCTGTGGCCTAGTGGTTAGAGTGTTGAACTTGTAATCTGAAGTTGTTTGGTGGTGTGGGTTCAAACCCCATCCACAGCAGAATACTTTTTACATTCATCAACAAAAAAAACGTTTTTGATTTTTTCTGTTTCTCATTGAATTATGCATTGTAATTGTACTAACATATATTTTACATTACACAAATATATTTCCTGATTGAACTACTCTAAAGAAGATTGAAAATACCCCAGTTTTACTCTCCCTTATCTCCACTCACCCAGCCATTTTTAAAACAACAGCTGCCAGCAAATGCTTCTGATCCTGTTGCCGGCGAGCACCGCAATTTCAGCCAATCACAGCGCAGCTTTTCCATTGCAAATGGCCGCCGCCTATGGGGGCGGCCATTTTGGACACAACAAACTGCCTTTGCAGTTCAGACTAGCATCACCCTGGTCCCCTACTCTCCCCACACATACTTGGTTCATTTAAACATAAAAACTAAACAAAGTTGTGCTTGGAGAGCATTTGTCGGAGTACGAGCAGTGTCCCAGTGAGCTATAGCTGGTCCCTTTAAGAGGACAATTGGTCTTTCTCATTCCTCTAATCTTTGCCCTATCCTAGTAATGCTGAACGCCAGGCTAGACAGCGACAAGTATTCATTTATAAATCATTGGTTTGACTCAGTAAGGGTTTGAACATGAGGTTCGAATCCTCACGACCTGCCAAACACTCAACTCATTCCGCCATCTTGCCTGTATAGCACAGTGAGGCAGCACTATAAAGTCGCCACCAGTAGACATACACTGTTACAAGGTGGTATTCCGTATTGATGATATTACCCTATTTGTTGCTAGAAACTAAAGCCCCCCCCCCTCCCACACGAAGCCATACATGTCAAGTACTACGTTTTGGCCGGAAAGACTACAGTTTTACACGTAAAATTACAACTACGGCCGAAGGTGAGCAAACCATACGCTTTTCAGGTGGGTGTTGAAAAGATCACTGCACACATTTGTATAGCTGGGTTAGAGTAGTTTATTCCCAGCATGCACCATCCAAGATGGCATGCCTTAGTACATACACAAACCGTCAGGTGGCAGCACCACCAGTGGATACCCACACCCAGTAGTATCGACACATCTCCCTCCCTCTATAAACATTTCAGACAGGGTTGGTAGATACACAGTGACAGGTATGAGATACGAAATACACATGAATAACACCCAACACATTACAGGCATTCATAAAGTAGAATCATACATGACAGGTATAGTGTTTGGTTAGATATCTAATTTGACAATGGGTCGTCTTATCCTGCCTGAGCGCCTAACCTCGGTGGGGTTTTCCCCTACAGGTTTCCGGGTTACGACACTGCGAGGAGTGGGCGGGGCATTGTTTACCTTTTGAGGGGTCCTGTTTACTTCTCGAGAACCCTCGTCTGAACCACCCATGTTCTCCCCTACCTCATTTTCTGGATATTCATAGTCTACACTTTCTCCCTCTGCTGGTCTGACTACATGGCCCTCATTCACCTTTAGGAGATGGCGCCTGTTGCGCTGGATATAGTTTCCCCCCTGGGTTTGGACTACGTATGATCTGGGGCCCACCTGCTCGCTTACTCTGGCTGTGGTGTCCCATTTCTCCTTCCTCACCCGGACTACATCATTGTTGTTTAGGACAGGTAGGTCCTTAGCTGTGGCATTGTAATTTTCAATTTGTCGATTTCTCTGGGCCTCACCCCTGACGTCACTGAGCGTCATCTTGCTTCTACCCTGTAGTTTCGGGAGCCTAGTACTCAGTTTCCTGCCCATTAACATCTCGCCCGGGGACATCCCCGTTTCCCTTGGAGCCGCTCTGTAGGCGAGTAGTGCTAAATATAGGTCCCCCCCGCCTTCTTTGGCTTTGTTGAGAACTGACTTAACTATTCCCACTCCTCTCTCTGCATGCCCATTAGACTGGGGATACCTCGGACTGGAGGTTCTGTGTTCAAACTGATAGTCCCCAGCGAACTGTTTGAACCTCTCCGAGCTGAACTGGGGCCCATTGTCCGTCACCAGTCTTTGGGGAATCCCATGTCTGGAAAACATACTTTTTAGGTGGGTTACTACTGTCTCTGACGATGTGCTCGCCAGCATTGTAATTTCGGGGTAGTTGGAATAGTAATCTATGCATATTAGATACTCGTTCCCCTCCCAGTGAAATAAATCTGCTCCGACTTTCTCCCAGGGTCCCCACTTTATTTTCTCTTCCTCCGTGGAAAATGATTCTTTGCCCTGAGCTGGCCTATAATTTTGACACACTGAGCACCCCTGGACACTCTCCTCTATGTCCCTGTTCATGTTGGGCCAATATATTGCATCTCTCGCCACACGTTTCTGTTTCTCAATGCCCAAATGACCCTCATGCACCCTTTTCAGCATCTCCTTTCGCATGCTGACTGGAATGATTATGCGGTCCCCCTTAAGAATTAGGCCATTTACTATACAGAGATCTTCCCTGAATGGGGCATATGCGGGGCACTCCCCATTTTCCCATCCGTTTAGTATGTTGTTCTTTACTGCTAAGAGTACCTCATCCTTACACGTCTCTGTGGCTATCTTGTCTAGCTGTGCTTGTGTCGCTGACACTGCCTGGTATACCATGTTTACCTGAGCCTCGACCTCTACCTCTGTACTGGATCGTTTACCCTGTGACCTGTTAGCCCTAGACAACGTATCGGCTATATAGAGATGCTTCCCCGGGGTCCACACTAGCTCATGCCTGTACCTTTGCAGTTTTAACATTAACCTTTGTATGCGGGGGTGTCATGTCATTTAATGGTTTTTTGGAAAGTGGGATTAGTGGTTTGTGATCTGTTTCTAACGTTACTTTTTCTAACCCATATATGTACCCGTGAAATTTCTCGCACCCGTAGACTAGTCCCAAGCATTCCTTCTCGATTTGTGCATAGCGCTGCTCGCATTCTGTCAGACCCCGTGCCCCATATGCTACTGGCTTCCAGTCTGGGTTGTGCCACTGTAAGAGGACTGCACCCAGGCCGTCTTTAGACGAATCTGTGGAAACCTTGGTTGGTAACTTTGGGTCATAGTAGGCCATCACCGGCATTGATGCTAATATGCTTTTGATGTCAGCCCATTCGGACTCATGTTCTGGCCCCCAGTTCCACATGACTTTTTTACATAGAAGAGACCTTAGATTCACACATTTATTTGCAAGGTTTGGGATGAACTTCCCCACATAATTTATCGAGCCGAGTGCTCTCTGGACATCCTCTTTGCTCGTCGGCTTCTTCATGTTCATAATGGCAGAGATGATCTCTGGTGACGGGCTAATCCCCTTATTCGATAATGTCTCACCTATGAATGTTATCTCTGACTTGTTTAACCGACACTTCTCCCAGTTCATCAGCAGTCCGTATTTGTTAATCCTCTGCTTCACACTGTCCAGCCTCGCTTGGTGTACTGTCTCATCTGGCCCCCCACACTAGAATGTCATCCATAAACACACGGACCCCCTCTAGATCCCCGAACATTTGCTCCATCGTCCGATGGAACACTTCGGGCGCCGAGCACAGTCCGTAAGCAAGTCTGTCGTATGCGTACCTGCCAAACGGGGTGTTGAATGCTGTTAGGGCCTTCGAATCCTCTGACAGTTTCACCTGCCAGAAGGCCTGCGAGGCGTCAAGCTTGCTGAAGTGTGTTGCTCCGCTTATCTCCGTGAAGATCTCATCCCTCGTGGGAAGCTGGTAGTGTTCCCTGCTGATTGCTGTATTGAGATCCTTAGGATCCAGGCATACCCTGAGCGCTCCGTTGCTCTTTTTAACCACCACCATGTCACTCACCCAGTCCGTGGGTTCCTCCTGGCGGTGTATCACTCCTAGCTTCTCCATTCGGTCCAGCTCCTCTCTCAGGGACTCCCTCAGTGATATTGGCACTCTTCTGGCTGGCCTGATGACAGGGCGGGCTCCTTCTTTGATGACTATCTTGTGGACAAATGGTAGAGCCGAGAGCTGGCCCTTCACTTCCGGTATGGTGTACTGTTTTGTGTCTGCCACAAAGTCTTCCATACTGCGTCTGCATTGCTGTATGCTGTCCACCCGTTTGACTAGGCCCAACCTCTCACAGGCTGTTGATCCCAGCAGGCTTGGCCCGTTATCCACAACGACAAATCTCACCGGATACTCTTTGCCCTTCACACTGACCCTTAGCACACAGGACCCAATGTCATTTATACTTGCCCCATTGTAATCCGACAGGCGCACATTAGCCGGTCGCAGGGTCGGCCTCTCTGGCAACCCTCTGTACTCCTGTACGTTTAGAAGGTTTGCCTCCGCCCCCGTGTCCAACTTCACTGTGATCAGTGACCGTCCAACCTGGAGGGTGTGTAACCATCGACACTGTTTGTTTATCACGACCTCGTTGATGCTGGCTGTGACTGTGCCGATCCACATTCCTTCCCCCAAGTCCAACGCACCCTCACTGCTGTTTACTTCTTCACTTTGGACCATATTCACCTTAGTGTGACACAACCGGGTGTAGTGGCCTCTGAACCCACACTTAATGCATCTAGTTCCGTAGGCCGGACACTGGCGCCTCTTGTGACGTGTAGCACAGCGTTTGCAATCGTATTCCTCGCCTGGGTCGCTCCCCTGTGGGGACGCTGCTGTGGCTTCCCATCCCCGGGATGGTGCTCCGCCGCCGCGTGGTCTACTGTCACCACGCTGCCGAGTGTCACTACCGCGCCGTTGACTGTCATGGCGGGCCTTCACCACACTGACCGCCTCTGTCTCTAGCGGGTTCATTACCTTCATGCGGCTGTCAATGACCTCGGATGACTTGCATATCTCCACGGCCTTCTCTAGAGTCAACTTGCGGTCCCTGAACATTTTGGCTGTCAACTTACTGTCTCTAATGCCCACTACGAGTCTGTCTCGCACAAACTCATCCTCCGTATCGTAGTCGCACATGGCCACCTGCGTTCGCAGGTCCGTAATGAAGGCTTCCACTGCCTGGCCCTCCTTCTGCACCATGGTGTTGAACAACCAACGCTCGTAGATGGGGTTCTTCTTCGGCAGACAAATTTCGTCGAACTTTTTGACCACACAGTTAAAGTCTAGTTTGTCCTCTGCCGGTATATCCACGTCACCTACTTTGTGGGCCGCCTCAAATTTGAACGTCTTGTAGGTCACTATGGCTTCCCTGCCAGCTGTTGTCAGCAGTAGGGCTGTTTTCCTTGCCCCATCTGTGACTCCTATGGCCATGGCGTACCACTCAAAAGCGTCCTTAAATGTCTCCCATCTCTCCGCCACATTCCCTTCATTTAATCTGAGGGCTTTTGGTGGCTTAACTGACTCCATATTCCTTACCTTTGCTTTTTACTCCTGGCACCATGAAAAGATCACTGCACACATTTGTATAGCTGGGTTAGAGTAGTTTATTCCCAGCATGCACCATCCAAGATGGCATGCCTTAGTACATACACAAACCGTCAGGTGGCAGCACCACCAGTGGATACCCACACCCAGTAGTATCGACACAGGTGTCTTTAATAACAATGCACGGTGTCACTGAAACCAGTCCAGATTGAAAAGCATGTGAACTTCACAACTGGCTTTCCACGTCTCTACATCAACCCCCTCCTACCACCACACCATCACAACACCACCATCATGTTCCCAGATACCTCCATCGTCTTCCACCCATTTAGGTTAAGCCCCTGTCACACCTCGCCGGATTGAGCAACGGACAGAATTGTCTAGTCTGGTGGTGTTCTGGCGTGATAAGTATCAAAATGTATTAAAATGTGTAAAAATGTTACGATATCGGGTCAAAGGCCGCCAGACGAATGGACATGAAACGGACATGAAACAGACATGAACGGATAGCCAATGGATGAAACAAACTCAAACCGGACAAGAACCATAGACGTCAATCCAGCAGCATCCGTTCCAAGTTTTGTGCATGTTCAAAACTTGTAACGAATTGGGCCGGATATCAATGGATATCAACGGATATGCAATGGACACAAACCAAACTTTGCCGGATATTAACGGAGTTTGTTCAGTTTCTTTCCATTTCCTCAATCCCGCGAGGTGTGACAGAGGCTTTACTGCCTCACTGCGCCCTCCTCCGCTCCCCCCCCCCCCCCCCCCTCCTCTCCTCCACACACCCGCCCCGTCCCGATCATTACTCATACCTGTCAAGTACTACGTTTTGCCCGTAAAGACTACGTTTTTCACAATCTTAGACTACTGTTTTCATTCTTGGTGGTTGACAGCTATGCGAAGCGAATCAATAATGTAGGCTTAAAAGAGAACCTGAGAGCTTGGAATCGATTGTGGGAATGATATTCGAGTTTTAAACCGGAAGTGAGGCTTAGTGCCCAAGTCCAGTGCGCACAGGTCGGTAACGTCACATTAGAAGTACCCTCGTTATCACCGATAAGTGAGCGCAAGTTTACATGCCCCTCCTACAAACAGCATCTCCACTTTAAATATTTGTGTTGTATGTGTGTTTGCAGTAAACAGTTTATTCATCTTAAAGTTGCATAGTCCGATGAAAACATCAAATTTTCAAAACCAAAACACTTATCTAGATTTGATTCTACATATCCAACTTAGATATTAAACATTTGTTGCTGCATAGAAGGGCATAATAAGTCAATTAATAGAAACCGTTACTACTGAAGTCTATGGTGTCAGAGTTTTGGCGTGCTTGCCAAAATTATTTTCGCATGTTTTGATATCAAATATCTCCAAACTTAGCCATTTAAACTCAAAGTTACTTAAAACTAAAGTAAAGTAGATTATAACGATTAGTATAATAAATTTATCTCAGAAAATAGCAAAAACTCAAAAGCATTGGACTATGCAACTTTAATCAAGTATTTGGTCAGTGCCGGGGTACTGGCCTTCCGACCGTTGGTACTGTCCAGGTGGTGTGTAGGGTGTGTGAAAATAAAATAGTTTATGCCCATAAGTCGTTTAATGGTTACAATTACATACATACCGGCAATGCACTCACATAAGCATACACATGGTAGGGGGGTGATGAAAATTGGAAATATTGCGCCTAGAGCAGGATTCAAACCCACATCTCTTGCATTCCGGGCCAGTGTGCTAACCATTATACCACCTCGGCTCCCTAATGTCATCACCGCACCCATGCCTACCTGTCTATGCGGCTCCTTGACTGAGAGGTCACTGCAGACTCAGATCAGAGGGGTCGCTGTAGACAAGTACTACCGTATTACGATTTGATGCATGGACTTAGCCTTATCTGGGTGTATTTACGTACGGGTGGACGTGTTGATATGCTTATCTTGAAATGGGGGGCGGGGGGGGGGGGACTTAATCTCTGAGAACCTTTATCTATTGAGGTCTGGGTACCACCAGGATCAGACATGGTAAGGATCCAAATGAGGATGGAGTATTGTTATGTCCATTTTATTCTCTTACAGATATACCCTAAACTTGACACATGTAACATTTAAAATGTATACCTTGTTTTCTCACAATTCTGGTGGATAACAACGCTATTCTTTCGCTTCATATAGAAAACCTTTGCTTATTTTAGACTATATTATATATGTGAATGAATGTAACATAATATGATTCCAAGTCCCCAGTGCTAAAGAAATTACCTTTATTCTATGAATGCTAATTATGATTAACTAACAAAAGAAGGGTGCTACTTGTATTCAGTAACCACTCTGATCGGCGAACCCCTGCCATGTGAAAAAGAATTGTCAAAGTACAAACTGAGTTTATCTCATCTGGCTATAGATCTATTTCGTATGACGTCAGTATAGGTATTTAGGTCAGTGCGCGCAGATCAGAGTTAGGTTAGACTTGCCGACTTGTGATAGTGCATACATTGGTGGTGGCACACATATCTAAAGAGTGTCCACAGAGAGTGAGTGATTAGGGTTTTCCACCCTATAATATCAGAGGTCATGTCAGGATTACTGCTGATTTGTTACAGTGCTTGAGGAGCATTGGTGGTGGCATACATGTGTATAGTAAGTGAGTGAGAGATTGGGGTTTTATACCCTAGCAACATCAGTGGTCATGTCAGGATGACTGCCGACTTGTGACAGTGCTTGGATAGCATTAGTGGTGGCAGATTAAGGGTGGTGATGAATGGAACTCCCAACATCTCCCACCCAGCCACTGCAGGGACAAATAGTTTTGAGCCTGTCTTGACATGTTCTTGCCGGTGGGAAACCTCTATTTGCTCCCCGAGAGAGTGCCGCTGGTAACTTGCAAAAACCAGCAGCACTTCAACACTTTTGCAGGCAGCGTTCATGAAATGACACTCTCACAGCAGAGAGCTAAATGGAGAGCAGCAGTCAAGTAATGAAAGCAGTCTTTGTCGCATCGCGAACGACAGCATGATGATGATGATGATGATGACATTTCATAAAAGCTGCTTGCAAAGTGTTGAAGTGCTGCAGGCTTTTGGAAGTTACTAGCAACACGCTCTTGTGGAGCAAATAGAGGTCTCACACCGACAAGAACACGTCAAGACAGGTGCAAACTATTTGTCCCTGCAGTGGATGGTCGGCAGATGTTGGGAGTTCCATTCATCACCACCCTTAATCTGCCACCACTAATGCTTTCCAAGCACTGTCACAAGTCGGCAGTCATCCTGACATGACCACTGATGTTACTAGGGTATAAAACCCTAATGTCTCACTCACTTACTATACACATGTATGCCACCACCAATGCTCCTCAAGCACTGTAACAAATCGGCAGTAATCCTGACATGACCTCTGATATTACTAGGGTGGAAAACCCTAATCACTCACTCTCTGTGGACACTCTTTAGATATGTGTGCCACCACCAATGTTGTTACCCAAGCACTATCACAAGTCGGCAGTCATCCTGTCATGACTTCTGATATAGAGGGTATGCACTGACGTTACGCTAAACGGAAGTGCAGCCATTGTGGCGATAGTAACCACAATAATAAACACACTGTCACACTGCAAACTCAATGGCTATGAGCAATCTTCATACAGAACAAGTGAAATATCTCTAACACCACACCACCTAGACAGAAACCGTTTGGAACACATAAAAAACATATTGAACGAATAGTTTATATTAAATTTATAAGGTTAGGGTTCTGCATTTCTATTAATTCTGAATTAAATAGACGTTTTGCATTGCACGTACCGGCAAACCCAATGCATTGTCAATGGCCTTGAGCAATCTACATACAGAAAAAGTGAAATATCTCTAAAACTAAACCACCTAGAAGCAAACCGATTGGAGCACATATAGAGAACATATTCAATGAACAGATTATATTAAATTTATACGGTTTGGGTTCTGTATTTCTATTAATTTTGAATAAAATAGACGTTTTGCACTGCGCGTACTGGCAAACTCAATGCATTTTCAATGGCTGTGAGCAATCTTCATACAGAAAAAAGTGAAATATCTCTAAAACCACACCACCTAGAAGCAAACCGATTGGAAATCATATAGAAAACATATTCAACAAACAGATTATAATAAATTTATAAAGTTTGGGTTCTGTATTTCTATTAATTTTGAATAAAATAGACGTTTTTCACTCAATGGTGATATCGCCAGAATAGCCGCGCATCCGGTTGATGACGTCACGGGAATACCCTCTATTACTAAGGCGTAATACCCCCAACCACTCTGCAGACATGTGTGCCAAACACCAATGTTACCCGTGCCTAATACGTCGTAGCTCTTGGCTTGTGTATGGGGGATGATTCCGCCGACTGTTAACCTTCGCCGGTGTGGTGGTTTCAGCGGGTTCCCGTGCTCAGAGGTGTCCCTCGCTTCTGCGCTGCTTCTGCGCATGCGCGGATTTCGCATCAACTCGGGTCACCTGAGCCACTTATTGGCGCATGCGCATATCCTACAAACTCGGGTCGAATAATCGAATACGCTTCTCCGCGCTCGGGTGGACAATCTTTTTTTTTTTTTTTAATAACCGATAAAAATACAGCAAAATAGGATTTAAAGTATTTTATGATGGCCCAGTTTACCTATATTTCCATTTAATTAATCTAAGTTATTCTTTTTATGCACATGGCACGTGTATTTGTCGACTCCACTCGCCGTGTTCTATTTGAATTTCTGACGACTCGGATGACCCGAGTCGCCCGGGTCATGTTAATCGATTACGGCCCGTTGATGCGAAATCCGCGCATGCGCAGAAGCAGCGCAGAAGCGAGGGACACCTCTGAGCACGGGAACCCGCTGAAACCACCACACCGGCCCGAGTACAGAGAACGGCGGTGCCAATACTGCTCGCCGCCACAACCCGCCCACCACCCGGGCACACCATCCCGCTCCCCACTTCCCCTTCCCCCGGCCCTAACCCCGGCCCCCGGGCACCCTCCTGCCCCCCGGCCCCTTAACCTGGGCGCCCCGCCTTCGCCCCGGTCTCCCGTCCCGCCACCCCGCCCGCTGCCTAAAGGCCCAGTCACACCTTACCGGGTGGGGAAACGGAAAGAAACCGGACACAGTCCGGTGATATAAGTCAATGTCTGGATTATATACGGTCAGCATCAGGCGTTCCCGTTCTCTGTCCTGTGGTGTCCGGCGGCAAGTCTTGAACATGCGCAAAACTTGGAACGGATGCCGCCGGACTGACGTGTATGGTTGTTGTCCGGTTTAAGTTTGTTTAGTCCGTTTTGTCTGGTTCATGTCTGGTACCCACCTGTAACGTCTCCGATTAGCTTCCTAAATAGTCCGTTGCATGAATTCGGTCCACCAGCTTTTTATATGTATTCAGCGCATCCGTCACATGACGTAAACAGTCCGGTACGTGTCCGGTTCATGTTCGGTCCGTCCGTTTGACATTCGGTTTTCGCCTGTCGGTTCACCGTTGTTTGTCCGGTACAGTGTTCGTTACATACGCTGTTACCGGGTGTCATCCGCTTATCGTCCATTGGCTATTCATTCATGTACGTTCCATGACCGTTTAGCTTTCATTTCGGTTGGCGGCCTTTGACCTGATAGTGCAACATTTTGACACATTTTGATACATTTTGATACCAAACACTACCGGACTAGAAAATTCTTTGTCCGGTTATGTCCGTTGCTCAATCCGGTAAGGTGTGACAGGCACTTTACACACATATCAAGGGGACTTGTAGTGTTGCACATATTATGCCACGTTAATTTCGGCCATTTTCAACCCCCTCTGCACCACATTGTCTTACACACACACACATATATCTACGGTAAAACCTCTTTATACCGACCCCTCCACAGATCGACCACTCCCTATATCGATCGCTTTATTTGTTAATACCCTTACATGATTTTTAGGTAGGTGAACTAGACTATGTAATCCTAAATAAATAGCTCTAAGCTCTAGTACAATTATGTGGTTGGAGATTTCATCGTCCATCCACCGCCCACCTGTTGCCTGTTGGTCTCTATGAGCCCCCCATCCTTCTAGCGAAGCGTCAGTCGTAACTGTTATATTGGGTTCGCCCATTCTAATGGGGTTGGGTTAATTCTCAATGTGTGAAAGCCACCACATAATATTCTGTAGGCCTTCTTCCGAAATCGTCATGGGCCTTTCAAAATCCCCTTTAGTGCGAGCCAACGCTAACTTCTTATCTATTTCTAGCGATTTAATATGGGCCTTACCATATAGAATAGCAAGGATATATGATATCATAAATTCTATCAAAATTGCAACTTGTCTTATCTTTGGTTTAAGCAAATGTAATAATTGGCTTGCCGTAGTTGTAAATTTATCAACGTTCTGTTTCATTAATGAAATAGTCATCCCTGTTGTGTCAAGAACAAAACCCAGAAACTTCAATTTCTTTGTATGTGTTAATACCGATTTCGTTTCATGTATGTAGAAACCTAACTTTTGAAATGTCTCACATAGCTCGTCTACTGCTGTTTGACAATGTTGTTGTGTTTGTGCAACAATATATGAATCATCAATGTAAGGAAACATAACATGTCCTTTCCTAGCCATATGGGAGAAAATTGGTTTTAATAACTTTGTGAAAATATGTGGAGCACAAGCTAGGCCGTTTGGCATACAGGTAAACTCATAAAGCCCGTCATTCCAACAAAATCTGAGAAATTTACGATCAGGTTTATAAATTGGCCCTGTATAGTCTGCATCTCTGAAATCGATCAGCCAGGAGTCCTGATTACTAAATCTCTAGCTGTGTCCAGTGAAAACATTTTAAAATGTTGATACTCCACCATTTTGTTTAACCTTGTTAAATCCAAAATGAGTTGAATACCCTCATTTGGTTTGGGCCTCAAAAAAATATTCGAGATAAACTCCCCTGCGACATGCAGTGCTGGCTCTATAATGGCTTTTCCACAAAATCTTAGAACCTAATCATTTAAGGCTTCACGCTCAGAAGTATCAAATCTAGAGGGAAAGGGTAATCTATTCTGACCCATTCAGCCAGGCTGAGGATATCCCGCTCCATTCCGGCAAGCAATTAATTAAATTATCTGTGGTAAATTCACTTAGTGGAGTCTGCATCGCCATTTCTACTTGATGCCTGGGAAGGGGAGCGGCTTCTGCGGAGTGAACTCCCTCTTGAAGGGCCTGTTCCCATCGTTCCATTCGAAGGGCTGCCTCTGGCCCCTTCCCCTGGCCTGATAGCCGTAGCCCGTCCCAAGGCGGCCTCTTCGCTGTCCGGTTTGACGGTTCCGAAAATCCTGCCTGGCTTTCTTGAACCGGGCAGAATTCGCATCCCCGGACTTCTTTTTCTCAGCTTCCATATGTTTGCACACTTGGTTCCTGTCTCCACTTGCTTAAATAAGTACTGGAGATGACCCCTAAACATCTTGGTCTTGTCCAAGGGCTTGCCCTTCATGGGCTTGTGGGGAAGGAATAACATATATTCCTTCCCATCATTGTCGACCACCTTCTTGGACCTGGCTACCTCTTTGCCAGCGTCCATACAGACTGCTTTGAATACGTTTTCAAAATGCCTGTATGAGAGGAAATTGCTGGTGGCTGTGAGCAGCGCAATTCCCCCATCCATCTCCCCTCAAAGGGATGAGAATTTATTCTCAGTCATCATTCTGTTGGTGATCGGTGTGATGGCTGCCAGTGCTGACAATACCGCCTTGTGCACAATGTGCAGGACACCATCAAACTTCCTCTAGTCCTCGCTCAATTTGACTTGACATCACTGTCCATCTCTTTAATGACTGATTCTGGGACCCCTTTGATCCCTGTGAACTTTCCCCCCAACTTGGTAATAACCTCAGCCAGTTTAAAGGTGGTGAAGTGACCGAGGATGGTCATGCGCATCATCGTAGTGGTAACAATCTTCTTGCTCTTCAAAGTTTTACACTTTGTCACCACTTTCCTGCTCATTTTGGTGTACTTCCCCGCCCGCTGAGTGTCTGAGTCGGGCTCTGTTGAAAACGAATCTGATGATGAGTCTGAAGAAGACGAATTCTTACTCTTCTTAATCTTCTTTTTCTTACTCTTTTTCTTCACCAGCGGTTTCTTTCTGCAAGCCCTGGTGAAGACATCCCCATCCGAAGAAATCTTTCTTCTTGTGTTTGCATTTTCGCGCAACCACCACTTCTCGGAGGAATCTTGGTCTTCCGAAAAGTCCTCGACTCTTCTGATACTGGCCCCTGCTTAGCCACCTTAGCGGCGCGCGGCCTAGCTGGAAGCATTTCCTCCAACTTTAGCTGAACGAGGTGCGTCAAACGCACATCTAGGTCAGTGGGGCTGGGTTCAGAACTCCCCGCCTCATCAGAATCCTGTTGTTCTGGTGACCTTTGCACCCTTGCTGGCGGTGAAGGGTCTTCGTCTTCACTGTGCTCTCTGGGAGCGTCAGCTTTACTCCGCTTCATAGCCATAGCTGGGAGTCTGCAATGACCAAAAGCAAAGGTTAGGCAATGCTCAAGGTGAATGTCACACACATAATTAACACATAATTAAACCAAGTGTGCATCAAGGTGTTAAATCCATATTTAAACCGTCTTTAACACAGGCTTGTGGGAAATTGAGTGTCGTAGGTAAACGGTATGGATGACCAACCAAAACCAAAAGGGGGGTAGGGATCAATGTAGTGGTAGCCTCCCACACTCTCTGTCCAATAAACTTCTCCCAACTGTGGCTTTGTTGGCCAACAAGTTGGAAAAAATACTACGGAACTCGAAGCTACGCCTAATAAACAATTGGGGAATCTCGAAGAAAACCAGGAATAAATCCTATCGATGTAACTGGCTCCTGCTAAACATCTCTCCATTCGGCAATGGGCGGTAAAACAAAGAACAATAGTGGCATTGTTCTAACTAACTACGACACATGTTAATTAAATTATAACTCAGTTAATATTCCATAAAAAGTTTCAGAAACTTGAAGTATGTGAATGCTATCCTGAACTATTCTATGCTATACCAACA